>CAXKVY010007176.1:15000-29209 GCA_964058915.1 Tetropium fuscum | reverse complement strand
ATATTGCTGACGAGAAGGGTTTCCATGCAACTGGTGACCATCTACCAACACCTCCACCTGTAAGCCCAGAAGTGCAAAAGGGTTTGGACCTCATTTTTGCTGGAATTAGAGCACAGCAGGTAAATAGTAGTAATTTAAATTATCGTAAGTTGTGGAACCGACATTATGAAGAAGCATATTATACTTCTAAATGTTAAAGCACTTTACAGTGAATTAAGTTGAATTGCGTTTTGCTACCCTAATCATTATTCGGGACGATAGTAGTGATTGGGACAAGTTTAAATTGTCTCATTTATGTTACCTCATTTACAGATTATGCTACTCCTCAAATCTTGAAAAGTGGCGGTTACGCCATAGTTATAAACCATACGCATCAAATCAGTATTGCACTAGTCAAATGTGTGTTGAAACAATTCGTACGGATGTATACAAATTGTACTCGTTCCCCGATGAAAAACGTAAACATAATACGTAACCTATAATTTGAATTAGGCAATTAGGATCGATATTATTCTCGCTAGAGTTACGATGTACGAAATCGTGCCCTCTCTTTCTTTTTCGTATAGCAGCTTACAACAACGTTATTGGATATATCAGCAGTCACATATAGTGGACTTCTTTTTGTTGTCTCTCTCGTTTTATTATTTTTAACGAAGAACACTCGAACAGCGTATATTGTAGACTAAAAATAAATTAGTGAAAATCTTGAAAGTTGTAGGTTGCGTACCTACAACTTTCAAGATTTGGATATTATAATTATTATCGATCGGCAAGTGAATCGAGATATTTTAACGTGTTTAATCAAGAACTTTCATCGAGACATTCATATTATTATAATACTCGTATGTTGAATACTGTAGTAATTACATATAATTTTCAAATAAGTATGGGGTTTTCTTGGGTATTGGAATATTTACCTTATTTTCCCTATCTATATATTGGCTCGGTTACATAAATATGTTTCTCAATGGATATATAGATATCATAAGAAAGTAAACCTAATAGATAATTCTCTAAAATATGATTTGTAAACTGAAGGACTGAAAATAATAGCAATTATCATTATCTTAGTAGCAATTATCTACTAAGATAAAGAGTAAGTAGTTGCGGGGCATAAGATGTCTCACAAGTTATCGAAGAAAAATAAATATCTCATATTCTTTTCGCAATTAATGTTATTCATAATTTAATAACAGAAACTATGTATTGGCATTGTAAAATGCATTTTTAAACGAGATAAAGATATGAATATGAACCATGCTCTTCTATGACTCGTACTTTTGATCTTACATGCGCTATAAGCGTTTGTAACATTCATACAATTATCTGTAACATTCTTCATCTACGTTGTTCCTCGTTTTGGGCTACCCATTCAGTTTCATCCCTTCTCCTCAAAAGAGCCCAATACTTTTCCATTCACCTCACGTGAGGTGGACATTTGAAGGGGTGTTGCTTTTCTCCTTGTGGAACAAAATTGATATTTTGAGTAGCTAGTCAGAGTAGCGTTTATAACATTATTAAACAATATAACTATTAACTGTTTCGTTAAAATAAGGAATATTTCAGAATTCGATTCAACTAAGAATGTCTCACTAGTAAATTGTACATTTGCAGTAATTTCACATTGATTTTCGTTATAGGTAATAATATTTTGTTATAGAAACATTCTTGAAAAGAATATTATTTTGATTCTGCTTTCGTGGTCTTATGATAATAATTTTAATAATTTTTCTAAACTCTACGCTCTTTCTCTACAAAATTCATCTATGATCAAACGGTACAGCATAATACGGCACAGCATAATGTGAGCTGTTCCGTATTTTCGGCTTATTAGGCCAAGCTAAAGAGGTTTTTTAGGGCATTTAAAAATAATAGCTTACGAACTGTGTTTTAAAGTATACCTAATACATAGATGGAACCGTATATAAATTAAACAGCCAATTGTTGTTCATAACAAAATGGCGTCTGAGAAACTGAAAAATAGCAAAAAAATATTGTTTTTTGAGTTTCTAGTAATAAGTGCAAGTGCAATCGTTTTTGACTACACTGCAGAAGTTGTAGAGAATTGAAGAACCTACAAAACCAGCTCTACCTGAACGTTTTAGCTGCATTTTCAACCGAGAACTGGAAAACCCGCGACAAAGGAGCGTTTTATTGAAAATTCGTAACTTTCACAATTTTTAAGCTACGACATTCATGTTGCGCGTGAGAGTAACGTTAAACACGTAAATTATTTGTGCAAAAACCTGAATCTGTCGGAGAGGCAGTTTTGCTACAATTGCGAATAAAATTTTGTTGGCCCTTTATGCAGGTTTGCTTTGGCCCTTTATGCCAACCTTGCTCGTACGGTGGTCCAATCGTAATTTTTACAACGGTTTTGGAAACTTCAGTACATTATGTAAATATAAAACGCGAGGACTCGTGCCGGACTTTCACTAGCAGAAATCCGATATATCGATGATAAATTTCAGGATGAAAATGAAAAGTTACTTTATTACAAAATATTAAATGTTTAAGCATAAGTATTAGCAATCATATCGCGACCCAAGACATTAAAAATAGTTCAGTAGAAGCCTATATATGAATTTTTTAATTTATCCACTTTTGGCTATGTTCGGACCTTAAATCGCCTATAACTCAAAAACAGTGCATTTTTCGAAAACATTACAAGAGACAAAAAGTGTTTATTTTTACTCAGTTGAAAATGTGTTTTCAAATGAATTTATTTATATTTTTTTTATTTTGCAATTTCATTATTAATAACAAATTACCTGCCACGCGGACAAAACTAATGGTATTTCGGTTTTTTGTTCCCTAAAACGTAACTAATCGGACTTCACTCTCCAATATTCACTTCCACTACCCGCTCCACTGCAGTCAGGCGCGCTTTACTCCAACGTTTGGACGCGTTTTAAACTATTTTATCATCATTTTTATGTACAAGTATAAATACAAATTTTAGATAAAGTTTTAAGTTTCCAAAACCGCTGTAAAAATTATGATCGGACCACCGACCGTACGAGGAAGGTTGATTACCTGCATAAAGGGCCAAAAAAAAATTTATTGGCAATTAATTAGTAGCAAAACTATGTGTCCGACAGATCCAGGTTATTTTACAAATAAGTTACATGTTTGAAGTGCTCTTACGGTACATCATTTTGTAGGTTCTTTAACTATCTACAACTTTCGTGTTGTAGTCTAAACCATTACACTTGTAGTTATTGCTAGAAACTCAAAGAACTTACACTATACTACTGTGTTACACTGAACTGTTAACTTATGGTAATATTTCTTTGCTATAAAGTAATACAAAATACATTTTCGAAAAGAATCTACAACTGTAATGAATAAAGTTACATTTCCGATTCTGAAAACTCGAAAAATTGTTCAAAAATAATTTATCTAAATTACTATTTATTATAATTATTTTATCAAATTTAATATAAAACCAAATAGTAAACTCACGAACATTTTTAATTATTTTTTAATTAAATTACACGTTTGCGCTTTGACAGATATCATAAATTAGTTATTGGAAGTTAGCTAGTACAATTGCTGTTATCCGCATGTGGTAGTAGTAGTAAGTAATTAAATATAGTAACTTGTTAGCGAATTTAATATCATAAGTTTATAATATATATTATGGGATGTCCATGAATGATATAATACGTTCACTTGTTTGTAAATTCAGAAAAATCGTAAATGTAAACAAGTTGTTACTCACAACGGTATTAGGATGACATTAAATGAAATGAAACATGAGAAATAAATTGGTATTAATTTGCTAGAAGAAAAAGTTGACCTTTACCAGATATTTATATAGTTATTAGATACGTGAAAGTATGTAATAAAGTTAATCTTCGACGTACAATACGATGCAATATTATACTGTTTATAAGCTTGACTGAATATTTACTATATTTACTAATATTGAATAAATATTTATTTTACTTTATTTTATTTTATTAATTTATACAATTGACTACATTTTCAGGAAGAAGCAGAAAGGGAAGCTAAAGAGAATCCTCAAGGTGCAAGGAAAGAATTACCTCAAGACTACAATGGACAGTACCGTCAATAAACTTGTTAGATTAGTATAAAATTCTGTGATTTTCTTTCCCTCAATTTTATTTCCATAGACTGATATTCTTTTCATAATCCATGATGTATCATTCATATTATCAAAATAAGTTTCGTTAACATACTCTTAGAATCTACTGTTATGATAACTATTAGCAATAAAAATATTGTCAGACACAGTACAAAAATTATTCGATCCATCATTCGAATTTACTTCCTTACAAATGTTCACAATATATTTATATATATATATATATATATATATATATATATATATATATATATATATATATATATATATATATATATATATATATATATATATATATATATATATATATATATATATATATATATATATATATATTTAATTCAAAATAATTTAAAAAATTATTAAGATTTTAAATAAATTAGAAAATTAAACAAATTAACAGCATATTAAAACATTACGATATACGATCTGTTATTATTTTTTGATACCATTATTTTTAAAATGACGGAAATTTGCAATAAATGGTGTAGATGAACAATAGTTTCATGTGTCGAAGATATTACTATATATCTATATAAGTCAAGAAAGAATACGGTGGCTATAGAGACCGTTATTGGCTCTAGCAAGGCAAAGGACACTTCCGCCAACTCGATTTTGTCTTAGAACATTTATATTGAGTCTACCTTAATGATGAAAACAATATTATACTAATCCGAATAAAATAGTGAATTGAAAAACGGTTCGCCTGGTAAACCAGAAATCTTTATATTATACAACAATTTTGTCAACTCAACATAGGATATTATTTATATTGTATTGGTTGACATATTACATGGGTAGGTACTCTGTAAATTACCCATATTAACAATTTTTGTTTTGCCACTCATTTGCTACTCCGTAAATTTCAGCTCAAGTGATTGAAAATAACTCTTGTTAGTAATCAAATAAAAGGAACGACGAAATATTGGGGGATTGCGAAGTATTGCAAAAAATACCTAAGATCTTGACAATTAAGTTTAATCAAGTGATAATAATTGATGTCATGACCTTGATACGGTAATTATTTAGATAAACATTTAAGTATTTTTTGATAGAGAGCAGCAATAATAAAGGGAATTTAATGGGATGATGTCAGTGTCAATCTAAGAGAAGTGGAGTCGTTTCAGTTAAGTGGAATACTAGGACATTTAAAATACACCACCTAACGACAACTGCTGATTATCTAACCTAACTGGCATTACCTTAATGAGTGGAATAAGTGGTGGTTATGCGACAGTTAAGCAGTTGACGTATATTACATAACCTAAAAATTAAGTATCACGTTCTGACGTTTTCCGTATTTTGGTTAATTTTTATCAAAATATGGCGTTATAATTTATGAATAACATTAATGGATCTATTAGATGATGATAATGATCTGGATGTTTTTGTGTTTATGGTAAACGGTATTCCATGGCAGATATGTGAAAGGAAGAACTAATTTGATTAATTAGATAAAAATCCATTTTTATGTCGTTTTTGCCTTTCAAGAGTGTATGTTCTAAATTTGTTACTATTTATAAAACGAACTGGAGTATCCATATGATATGTAATAGGGGGTTTCTCATTTTAACAATATGACTAGAGGTACGGTAACAGATGACTAAGTTTTGAGTCCGGTCCCTTGCCTGATCTGCATTTTGGAACTATGGACGAGTCTGAAATTAATTTTGGGGCACGTTGCCCTTTAGTTTTAACTACATCCCTAACATCTCTCATTGCATAACAGCAACATTGCAACAGCATAAAATACAACTACTAAAAAGTACACATAAATCCAAAAACTGGGGGCCATTCGCAAGTATAGGAATCATTCGCAAACTTGCGACTGACGCGTAATCCAATTTTTGAGACATCGCTACTTTGCGTATGCGCGCAAATTCATACGCTTTTTTGCGAGCGGCGAGGGACCGGTGAATTATACTTTGCGTATGCGTTTCATGTTGAAAGTGAGATTTTTGAAGTTACTTTAAAACGTTCACCATAGTAAGTGAGTAAATAAATATAGTGAGTGAATAAATATAGTGAGATAAAATGGAAGAGTTGATGCATGTACTTGCAGAGCAGCAATATAGACCCAACAACCGTCATAACCCCCAAGATTCATTCAGGGAATTGAGTGAGACACAGTTCATTAACATGTTTCGGTTGTCGAAGGACCTTGTCGAATATTTAGTTGAATGTTTGGAGCCCCACATTCGCCCAGCAGGAAGGGCAACCGATTTGGATATTACGACAGAGGTGAGTGTCAACCTCATTGTGATAAGTTATCTGTTAGGTACCTCCCATCCCGTAGAATACATTGAATGTAATGTTTGGTACAATCTTGCAGGTTTTGATTGCCTTGAAGTTTTTTGCAAGTGGGAGCTATCAACCTGATATCGGAGGTTATAAGTATCTTGACGTGTGCCAGTCATCAGTTTCTAATTGCATTAAACAAGTAACTGATGCGCTATTACACCCCAATATTTTTAACGAGTGGGTAAAATTTCCACAGAATTTTGAGCAATTAGATGCAGTAAGGCAAGGGCAAGTTATTTAGTCAAATATTTACACATTCTTTCATGAGCTAGCTATTGCTGTTATTTCAGATTTTATGATGAGCATGGCATTCCTGGTGTTGTAGGATGCATCGACTGCACCCATGTGGCCATTGTACCCCCCAATATTGAAGATCCAGAATTTCCTGAACACGTTTATGTGAATCGGAAGAATTACCACTCTGTCAATGTTCAGTTGGTAAAAGGAGTATAATTTCTTTCAGTTAAAGTTCGACAGTTACATTTACATTTATTGATAGGTATGCGATCCAGATTTGAAAATTATAAATATAAGTGCTAGATATCCTGGCAGCACTAACGATGCATACATCTGGAATCGCTCCAACCTGCAGAACACCATAAAAGAAATACATGCGACAGGAAATAAGAATTACTTTCTGTTAGGTAGGTTACGTCTTGAAGTACATACTGTTGTACTTAAATACTGTTGTCCATTACGTAAGTACATATATTATTTGTTGCAATAAATGTTTATGTTACAGGAGACTCAGGGTATCCTTTAAGAACCTGGCTGTTAACTCCGTTCAATGAAGTTGAACCAAATACTCCCGAACACTATTATAACACAATTCACAAAAGCACCAGATTAAAAATAGAATGTTGTAATGGTGTATTGAAAGGAAGGTTCCGGTGCTTACTTAAGCATAGAGTGCTCCATTATTCACCCGATGTGGCTTGCAAAATCATTAACGCATGTGTAGTACTGCACAACATGAGTATAGAGTATAATGTTCCGCAACCGGATAATGTAGATGGCGAAGACGAGGTGGATTTTGGCGCAATAGATGAAAATATAGAAGGTGAAGAAAATGTCGCCAGACGAGTTAACCCTGAATTGGCAGATGGCAGAAGAGCAAGGATGGGAATTGTCAGAGTATTGCTGCAAAACAGACAACAAAATTAAGATTTGTAGTTTTATTTCTAATAAAATGGATCTCTAGAAAATAAATTTTTATTGAGGTAAAGTTATTTTTTTTTATTAAAATATGTGCTGAGTCTACCATTTCACTAGTCGTTTAAGACTCTTCCTAATCGACTCCAAAGCTTTAACTTTTCTTAATATCAAGGCTGCAATATTTGTCATGTGCTGTTTCTTGAACTCATAATATTCCTTCTTTACTTCAACTTTTGCATTTAGATTTATTTTTAACAAATGTAGTTGCCGCAAAAGCTGAATTTATTAAGTTGTTCAGTTTTTGGGGCAATTTCATTTTTGCACTTTTCATAAAGCTGGTTGATGTGGCAATTTTCGCTCTGGAGAAAGAATTTGCTGGAGTAGAAGTAGCAGTGGCTGTTTTTTCTGAACAGGTTTCTACGGCTTCAACCAAAGGCACCTGACTTGGCGTTGAGACGTCATATTGAGATTTATCTTCTAGGCCATCATTCTCAAATATGAACTCATTAAACGGTTCTGGATTAACCACCTCCATTAAGTGGAAATTTGAACGCCACTCGGGAACACCATGTCCTTCAATGGAAACTTTTTTAATAATCCCAAGGACTTTTTCCTCCACATTCGTTAGTGATTCCTCTTTTAGTGGGCCGCCTCCAGTACCTCTGTACTCCATGCGGTTTTTCGCCTCTTTCGTCTTCGTTCTACTTCGAAGATCATGCCATGTCTAAATAAAACGGCATTTGCAAAATTTTGTTACAGACTTGACAATAATATATACTTACTTTTCGCCATCCCTTCCAGTCTTCCCTTGCAGCCCCTGGCATACTATTTAAGATGCTGGAAATTCCTTCCCAATCCTTCATTGCGTCTTTACTTGTACAATTTTGGGTTTGCTTGCCGCTGATTAATAAGGGCTTTTAAATCCAACAACTTTTGTTGCGTTAACAAATATATTTCTCAATTAGCTAGCAGAATGGTCAGCTACGTACGGTGTAATGCAACTGTTGGTTAGCTGCCTGTTAACATTTAACCGTCCGTCACCTAACCAACAGATTTGATCAGAACTGGTGCAAATAGGAATAAGTAGAGGAAAGTCAGGCGACTTTCCTCTAATTTCGGATACCTTTTCAAATTCATCAAAAATGTTGTAAATGTTAATATTTTATGATATTTTATCTTCTTGACATTATATGTTGTATTCTAAAGAAACAAGATTTATTATCAAAATAATTTTATTATAAAAATTTTTCACAAAAAATAAGGTTAACTGCACCGTTTTTATGTCATTGAAAAAAGGCCAATTTCGGATACCCTATCAGAAATTAAGAAACCAATTTTTAATACTGGAAACGTTTATGTATCTAAACAAAAGTCGCATATATATGCTTCTTTTTTATCGGAGTTAACGCATTGTTCATGACTCCATCTAAAACATTTCATGCACTTTATCCACTGCTCGTCTCTTGTATCCTCAGAATACATTGCAAAATATGCATTCTGCGTCCTCATCTTCCTCGTCCACATCCATATCCGAATCGTCATCCAGGATAGGATCATCTCCAGAATCTGACCACTCATCACTGCTACAATGAACTTTCTATTTTTTGTTTTTCGTTATGTAGTTTTCTTTTTATTGCGTTTACTTAATTCGGCGCTTAGTTCTGTTTTTTTACCTTTCTCCTTCAATGCATTTTTTCGCTCCTGTTCGCGCAAGCTTTCTTCAAGTTGATGTCTATAAGGGGTACTAGTTTTTACCCAATTTGAACCTTGTCGAGGTTTTCTTCCTTTATTTTTGTGATATCCCAATGCAAGAAGATAACGTACTTATGTCTTCCGCTCTAAAGGCAATATTCTTTGGGGTCCCACTAACTTTAAAACTTATATTCGGCTTCATTTGATTTTGTTTTGGAGGTTTTCATACATGTTTTGTACTGTTTCTTCTGATTTCGAATGATCTCTTGGAGGTGTTACCTCATTATTACCTTGTGTTGTTTCTGCTGGTGGTGTCCTTTCCCTGTGTCTTTCAATTATAAAGTCATGGTCAGAGAACCTATTCCCAATGAATGAATATATCCCAGATTTGCGGAAACTTGCAAATGTTCCTTGCCCTTCAAAGTTATAACAATTCTTGAATTGCTTAATTCTTGAATTGCACAGTAGTTACGCCAGTTTCATAGACGTTACTACCCTTGCAGGATTATATTTCATTTTTTCCAAAGCTGGTTCCAGATTGTCGAATAACAGCAACATTTTCTGCAGTGACGCCTTTTGTTCTCGATTTTGAGATACCTTGGGGTTTCCTAAGGCTTAGAATTTTATGCCGCTTAAAAAATCCTTTAAGCCATTTTTTACCAGCAGCTCCAGTTTGCTTGGAAGAACGATTACCTAGACCATTTTGTATTGCTATTTGGTAAGCAAGTCTCTTAATATCGACAGTGCCTATTCCAAAAAATCGCCTATCCATTTCCAAGCAATAGGACACAAAATCTTTTTCCATTTCCATGGAAAGCAACCTTCCAATCGAAATAGCAACCAGCTGCTCCGGAGTTTTGTTGACTTGCTTGACATAATCTTCTAATGTTCATTTTGGAACAGAAAAAATTTTAATACTTTAAGGTATCCCATTTCCTTCCCTGACGGCACAAATAGCCAGTTTCATCTGGTCAGGGTCCCACTGCTTATGTTTTTTTCCGTTACTTGGCTTTTTGTTCTGAAAATAAACATTTTAATTGTCAAACAAGTTTCGATGTTGAACAATGTGTGGCATATACTTTTGGATTCCTAATTTCAGATACCTATACGAAATTGAGAGATCTGGGCTGTCCGAAATTTGGCAACTTTCTACTTTTTAGGTTAGGTTCTTCTAAAATTAATATTTCTCGAAATTGCTTAGTTTTGAATAATAGAACAGCTTAATCAAACTCTTAACTTACCCAGATCAAAAACACAAACTTTCGCAATGATTGTTTATAAGGCAAACACGGCTTAGATTGCACCTGAAAATAAAACTACGAAATATGATTCAGAAGTTCACCACTGCCATTTAACGGAAAGTGAATTTACCGCGTAAATTACTTTAGTTATTACATATATAGTAAATTACGCTTGGTTCGACTTCTTGATTTATATAAAAGGAGGTTTCTGTTGCAACTAAGGATATTTTATTAGATACACCACTATCGGAAATTAAGGAACTATCTGAAATTAGGCGACTTTCCTCTAAGTAATAGACCCTACATGCTCCCACCCTCATATAATATTAATGAGAGACTTGTTTGTACCTGGGCGTAAAAGGCTAAGCGCGCCATTTTTTCACAAATATCAATGTGAATTTAACAGGTGAAATATATATGCCGGATACATACCTATTACATATTAAAATGACATTCTAGAAACACAAAATCTACTCTTACCCAGGTAACATAGGGCTGCCATACTTACTTGGTCACTTTTCTACATTTGGTCACGTAGGTGAACAAAGTTATGACTTAAGAAGATGTATGGCGTACCTTCAGCCGTCTTTTTGCGTAGGAAGCGTTGAGTCCAATGTTTCAAAACGGTTTAAGTTCTATATTAATAATATCAATAATGGTTTAGTATCTGTTTCGTACTCTGTAAGTCTATATGTTTACCATAAATTGCAGCTTACGGTGACAAATGTTATGGAAAACGCGTATGAGAAATTTCTTACTATAATAAGTACATATCGGCCAATTGATTCAAAACTGAACTTCAACATTGAACTGAATTTTCAACAATATTTAGCATTACCGGATTAGATTTGAGGAATGGTGCGATAAATATATCGCATATAATTTTTTTAAATCCTACCGTATGAGCTAAGATACATTTAATTCTTTACTGGCCAAAATAGACTGTGCAGAACTGAATGTTTCATACAGAGGGGGTGATACACCTATTCCGGGTTGTAAACAACTTTTAATGACTTTGTGGTGGCTTCGAAAAGGTGACACTTATATTTCAGTTTCCCACAGATTTTCTCTACCAGAGGAAACAGTTTATTCATGTATCAAAATGAACTATTTATATATGGCTTGGCCTAATGCTAATGAGATGGTGGCAATTGAACATCAATTTCGCACTAGTGGATATCCAGGTAAGTTACACACACTTATAGATTATAGAGATACTGATATTGGAAAGTTACTAAAGTTAACACACTTTAAGGATATCTGTATTTTTATTTTAGGAATAATCGGCGCTATAGATGAATGTAATATCGAATTAAAGGTCCCTCGGCAACAACAAGATAGTTAGTTGGATAAAAATATGGCCCACAGTATAAAACTTTAAGGAATATCAGCAGCCACGAAAATATTAACCAATATTAGTGTAGGTCATCCTGGATCTGTACATGATATAAGGGTATGTATTGCTGTACTCAGCTATAACAAAGTCTGATTAAGTTAGACAAGGCAACATCAGGTTTTTTTAGGCAAAGTGTCTATTCTTCGGCACATGCTATTCTCCGCCTAATGTTACTTGCCTAATAATGATATAAAAACTAAAAATGTGATTAGCAATATCTTTGTTGTGCTTTCAGGTTTTTAGAAATTCAAATATTTTCCCAAGGATCTCATGCATATCAACAATAAAATATGGCTCGATTTTTGCCTGAATCTTTCTCTTCCATATGTTCCTGTACCGATAAAGAAATTCATTTAATTCGTTTCCTCAGCAAGTATTTGGTTATAACCTCATCTTTTTAATTTGTTGCAAATAATTATTTGCTAAGATTGCATCTACAAAAGTTTTATTAACAAAAGTTGAAAATAGTCAAAATTACAAAGATTTCCTAACATTTCATGGTACAGTCTCATAATCTTACCTGTATCTGTTCATCTTGGGTATTCATTTTTTAACTTGAAAACACTAGACCGCTCCCGTATAAAGAAGCGAAAATCAGAATTTGAGGTTGGATTTCTCACATAAACAGAATCCAGAAAGGGACAGAGCATATAAAACATACCCACTACAGGATGTCTAGATTTTGAAACGATCGCCTACCTGGTTTTGAATGAAATTCTTCGATGATTTCAAAACGGTTTCGAAAATTTCATGCGCCAACAGGCGCCTTTCATTTGACCTCAAAACGTCACAGCTTGAAGGCGTCACTTAAATGGCGCGCTGGTTCTTACTTTACTGTCGTCATAATGACATAATTTGTACCTTATCCTGACCAATATTGCCTCGGCCGCGTCGTTCCTAAAACGAACTGCGCCATAGTACTGCGTCAGTTCCAATCTTATGTATTTTAAAATGCACCTGTTACAATTTACGGCTAAAACCGAATCTGGAAGCTCATTAGAATTCTCCTCGTTACATTTGCCAACCAATTCACTAGCACACTTGCAGAAATTTGAAGCCACTAGGTTGATAGAAAAATATATTGCATGTGCTTGTGCATCATTAAACATACAGTTTAAAACCAATTGGTGGTGGCTATAAGAGTTTGGTGGCCGCTTGCAAAATTATTTAATTTTTATTATAAATTACCATTTTATATCACCATAATGTTATTATCTTTAGTTAGCGGTTTATTCTATTCGTCATGACATTAATTCCAAGGAAACGTCACATTGACATCGTAAAGACGTCCACGTGTGAGCATGAAATATGTCATCAAAACAACGTCATGTTTTGGTCATATAACGTCGTCGATCATTAAGTACCAAAAAAATACGTCAGTATGACGACGGCCCTATGTTACCTCGGCATGTAAGCATGAAATATAGTTAACAGTTGTGATAATAGACATTATATCTTATTATGGATCATCTACTTCAAACATGACCGAAAATTTGAATACCCATATTATATTTCAGTAATACGTTTCAGTCACATGCTTACTTTTAGTTATATAAGTTTCTAATAAAGCATGTTAGTGAAATATTGAATTAATGCATTACACAGAAATAAATATCAAGGATACATGTGTTTCGTAACCGCGATTTACCATGTTTTAGTAATGTAAATAGTAATTACAACAACAAAAGTATTTTCGCAAGTTAATGACCGCGTTTATTACCGCTGATGATTTTATAGTTTCCAATATAGGTTAAGACGAAATAAGTGGCTTCTAAGTACAGCTACTAGAAAATATTTCATTGATGAAAGCGAACAAAAAATAATATTTTTTAATATATACTTTACTTACTTCCCTATATGTTTTAATGTATATATTCATTTAAATATTTTGTTACAACTTTCCGCATGTGAAAATAGTATGAGAAGTACCAAAATGGATTGTAAAATTATGTTTCATGTAACTTATTTTTTTAATATAAGGATATTTATAAATTATATCGCAACCAAGAAATTAGTTATTTACATGGTACGAAATTACTGTGTTGGTCCGACAAGATATGTATTTAATAGGTGTACCAATTTTGAAAATACGGCGTGTCACCTTATTAAAAAACTGAAACAATACTGGTTTTAACGTTTGTCTCGATTATTAAGTCAACCTCTCGGCTTCTATTTGTCACTAGATGGGTCCTCAGTCTTCATTTTACGTGTAACAACAGAGAATTAGTATGTAAACAAAGTACTACTTATAAGTTATCCCCATTGCCAAAAAGCTATTAAGAAGAATTACGCAGTCAACTCTTGTCACGGTCA
>CAXKVY010007176.1:0-10000 GCA_964058915.1 Tetropium fuscum | reverse complement strand
GCTCCTAACTGTGAAGCTACTGCAAAATTATGACATATCAAGTCTTGTATAAAGTACCCACTATCTACAATAGAACCACATTTATTCTCTCAAATTGATAATTAATTAAGACATATTTTATTTTGTAAGGGAGGATCTTGTTTTAATTTTAATCCATTAAAATATAGTTCAGTTAAATGGTAGTTTGAAGTCGAAAGTTCTGGTGTAATTATTTTAATCGATTTATTTTATGTTTTTGGTGTGCTAAACTATTCTATTATTCAATAGGGCAATAAAAGAGGCCAATTTTTGTACAATTTATATGTATTTAGGTAACTAATACGAGACATCACTGACAACACTGGTTCCATAATTTCTTTAGGGCGGCCTTTCAGTTCTTCTACGCCTGAAACAAATAATCAGTGATTTAACTCCAGATATTTGACAATTTATTGAGTAAATATGAAAGCAGTACTTACCTTAAAAATTTTTGCAAAATTTATTTTTATTTAGATACAAATGCGAGCCCTCTTAGATACGGATTCCCTAGTTTCAGGGCAGCCTTCCAGTTCTTCTATGTCTGAAACAAATAAGCGACTTAATTCCAAATACTTGAACACTTATTGAATAGATATGAGTAAAGAAAACAAATAAAGGTTACATAGAATTATCAACGCATTCTTACCTTCAGGTAAGTGAACTCCGGATCGTCCTTTACTTCCATTTCTGCAACGGGCATGTTATCGCAACAGTACAGGCACATATTGGAACAGTTACAGAACAGATATGAAAGCAGTACCTACCTATTAAGGATTTGCGTCCAATTCCACGCGGGTTCCATAGTTTCTTCAGGGCAGCCTTTCAGTTTTTCTACGCCTGGAACAAATACTCGACTTAATTTCAAATACTTGAACACTTATTGAATAGATATGAGTAAAGAAAACAAATAAAGGTGAAATATAATTATCAACGCATTCTTACCTTCAGGTAATTCAGTGAACTTCCGATCGTCCTTTGCTTCTTTTTCAATTTCTGGAACGGGCATGTTATTGCAACAGTTCAGGCACATATTGGAACAGGTGAGTCCTCCTTTTTTTACATCCAAAATTGGTCTTCACGCATTGCGAGAAATTATTTTTAAAACTGCTTTTGGTGATGGTGGCTGTAGCGTTGGTGCTGGCTGCAGCCAGCTTTCTTCCAACACCATTGCACAGGATCTATTTCATTTACAAGCCATTGTTGTACTTGAAAGTATACTCCCAACGTCTCAACGAATGTTGCTGTGTTTCAGCCTCGGTAGGAGGTAGGGATGCCAAATTGGCTGTGGTTCTGTATGCAGACTTAATAGTCTGGCGTTTTGGAACCTAAACTCGTAAGAATTATGTACAAGCGGTTAAAAGCGATTTCTCTTTTCCGTCGTATTAGTAGGGACCTAAAGAACATATTGAGAACAGGAGCCAATCCGATCAGTCACTTTTTACTTCTATACAGTCGTGCAAAGTATAGTCTGGGGCCTAAAGTTATTTCGGACTATTAATTCCGTTTCAGTTGTCGTAGCTAGATCATTTCTGAGTATAGCTCTGGGTGTAGCTCCTTTTGGGGGGCGAGAAACCGGATCATAAGTGTCTCCAGCTGCTATGAGCCCTGAGGCCCGTAGTACATAGGCCATGATACATAGTACATAACCGTAAAGAAATAAAAATCGGAAAAACCAATCTCGTAGCCAAATCATCGATTTTCATGAAAATTTGGAATTAATCTCATCTTACCCTTGACTTGATATGCCCGAGTGACATATGCCCGACTTCGAGAAAAAATAAAAGAAATGCAGGTTTAAGTATTTTATGGATTCAGTTCTTATTGAATTATGCAGAATAAAGCTTCTTTCTTGTTCTCGAACATGATTTACGATGTATTCCAAATTTTCAACCCTTAATATTGTAAAAATTTGAAACTCCAAAATTATGTGGAATGGACCAATTTTTATTATCTGAAAAATAAATCTGATCTCTTATCGTTTGTTGTTTTTTACTATTCTATACTTATATTACGATTTATTTTTTATTGCAAGTTCACGTGACCATTAGCCTTTTAAAACTCTGCAAATCGCATGCCTATTTTAATAAGACTAATAAGAATATTTTTTAGCTTTCTTCTGATAAAAGAACAAGCATTTTGATACCAGAGAAAACACAAAAAAATACCAGAAAGCCTCCGAGACTAGTACCTGCTTTTTCTTAGTTATCATAAGGTCACTTTCACTCCTCCAAAAGGCATGCTATATAAAATTGGAGAAATTAAACTTTTATCATCTCCCGGTCCACAGGTTTCAATATAACAAGTATGATCATTTAAAAATATAATAAATATATTTAAAAGTTTTCTTCCTACACGCATTCTAAAGACAAAATAGGTAAGGCATTAAGACGTTATTGCTTCATGATCGATCTACAATTTTTTAAATCTTGATAGTTTTGAAAATGATCTTTCAGATGACATATATTAGCAACTGAAATTACGAAATAAATTCGGAATGTGATGTAAATGTTTCATTTAATCCGCAATGTCTTAAATTTTCAGTGAAAACCTACTTTTGTTACCTTAGGGCTTTTAAATGAATGGACTCATGAATGATCGGAGCATCTATATATTTTTCGTAAATATTTATTAACATTTCCGCCTTTTTAAATTGTTTCATTTTCAAAGTTCTATAAATTTGTGAGGACATAAAATATCTCATAGACTCGATTTGTATTTTTATGTGGGCAAGTGCTGGAGTGTAATGTTACTTTACGAGACCTAGCTGCTGATGAAAGTATAGATTGGAAAATTTATTGAAACTATATACGTTTCACGTCTTATAAGAAAAGACACATTACTTTAAACGTGATAGTGACACATGCCCGCTGTCTTCACCTTCTGCAGTTAACACAAAGCCGCAGTCTTCGTCTTGGCCATTGTCCGTCACGTTTAAACGAATTCTACTATTATAGTACACTTCAAAAGGGCAGCAGGAATGTGTGTGCACTTCATGGAAAATCTAGCTATGCATGAAAATTTAAATGTTCCTACTTATAATTTGTCTTCCTCAAAGATCAGTTTCCCAGTAATTTCATAGAGGCTACTCTGAAATGCACAGTGTGGAATGCATAGTGTGGAAGCAAAAAGCAAATATATATATATATATATATATATATATATATATATATATATATATATATATATATATATATATATATATATATATATATATATATATATATATATATAAACCTGTTTGTTCAATAGTTGTTATGTTACAACTGTATTAAATTAAATGTTTTACGTTTAACATCTCATCACCTTCACTCACACATCTACTATTTGGAGTATCATCGAAGTAAGAAAAAAAGTAACTACTTAAACCTTAAAGTAATTCTTTATTTTCACTGTTGCCCATTTTATAGCTTATTTCTGTAAATATATATTTCAAAAATAGGTTAAACCTTATTGAATTCACTTACCTATAAAAATAATTATTTTCATAGTTACAATCGAAATCAAAAAGAGTTTTTACAAATTTATGTTTAAATAATATGTTGAAGGAACACAAAAGTACGCAAAAGAATTAATATACTCCTTTATTCTGTATGATTCTGTATATACAAAACAACAAACTGTTTTCTTTTCCCCTCCGACTCAAATGTGTCATTCATCACCAACGCTATCAAACTCAAAATTTTTCGTTATTTTCTGCCGTTTTTATATATGTCTGAATGATATTGTTATATATTTTTGGCTTCTGCCTCGTAAATTGCAAACATGTTTCTTATCGAGTTTTATATTAAATTTAATATTTTTGCTGCCCTCTTACCGCTGGTTGTCACCTAGATAACCAACCTTTCTTGCCTAGTGGATAAATCGGTCCTATCTCAAAAGACTGCTTGGTTATAGAACAGTTTCTTGTGCTAGCGGGATTCAAACCCACTATAAGACCGTGACCCAAAGGGTCAATGCATCAAGAAAAATTTTCCTAATTGAAGGTAGGTACTTAATTCCACCAAACCAGTTCTGTTATTTTACCCACAATATAGAAAACGTTGTGTTTAGTTGAGTAAGTGATTTCCGTATCCTTGCAATTACCGTAAATATTTCAGTTCTCGTATTATTATCTATTCAGGGTATATATAAAATTTTGTTATAGATAATTTATTATTTTTCCAAAATAATAGTACACTATATTTGAAAAGTTGAAAAGTTACTTATCAATTTTACTAATTAACTTATTATTAATTCGCATTTGAAGAGAAGATCAGTCGGCAAAAGAGTAATGTCTATATTTTGTTCTATGCTATGTAATTTCAAATATCGTCATCGTTATTACATAGTTGCATCTAAATAGTGTCTAGTATTCTTCTGTAGTGAAATTTATTATATACAATGAAACAAGAACGTCTAAATGAAAAATATAGGATTAGGCTCCTAAATGTCAATTACCGACAAACGCTTACAAGAAAGTCTTTGCACTGTCATATTTAATTCTGATTTCAACACAATCCTTAAAGTTCATGTATGTTGCATGTATTCATTATTATTTAATCTTTTAATAATGGTTTTAAGAAGGAACAAAGTTGAGTAGGGATGCACCAGCAAATATAAATGTCTCTTTGTCGCAAATAGGGTTAGTTGACTTTAAATATTAACACCAACATGAAAGTGGTAGGTATAGAATAGTGCATTAAGTGATTGTTCAATTGTTTAGTGAATATAATCTCACGTAATATCGATATTGCGAAATTGTGAAATTATCGTACAATGGTGTATTGTTATCATTATTTAGATAAACATAGAAGTGAGGATAAGGATGAAATTGAGACCGGATGCTTTAGTTACTTAATGTTCGATTTTAAAGTGATTATGAGAAATCGATGTTTTAGTACAACTTCGTATGATTTCTTTATATTTTTCTAAATATATTTTATTTAAATTATAACTATAAGAGCAACATATATAAAAAAAACAGGAATAAAATTGGACTACCTAATATGCCTGGAGTATCGTATAGAATGGTTAGATATTAGGTGAAATATATACGGACTATATTATATGATATATACGCTTTAAATATACTCATGATGGTACCTACTGTTATTGATTGAGATTATTGATTACTAGTATATATACTAATAAAATTGTTATATACAGCCATGTTGATGTTGATGTGAAGTTTCTCAAGTGCGTCAAAGTTTATATCAAAATAAAAAAAAAATAGTTTCTAACGATATTAAATTTTGCAGATATTTGTCATCCAAATAGCCACCTTGGTAGCTACTTCGTGGGCTCAGCAGCCACAAGGCGAACCAATTCCAATTGTGAGATATGACAATGAAGGAGTAAATGCTGACGGATCATATCAGTGGAGGTATGGTTATAATTATTTCTATGTTTTCCTAATTTACCCGATCCCGATTTCCGGTATTCTGATACAATATTACAAAAAAGTGTCGTATATATTATACAATAAGTAAACATATTGAATATGCCTCTATACATAGGCACGGTTATTATTGGTTATGTCAATTTCATAATTTCATCGGTTACATCAAAGCGGTTATAAAGGGTCCGCCAATAGGGACGCTCGATCTTTGACAGCTCATGGCGGCCATGTTGTTTGTGGTAGAGTTGGCAAACGTAGTTGTTATTATTCAGTGTATCTTCACAAATCACCATGAACCAATTCAGCCGCGAGCAACATGTGCAAATCGTTAAAACTTATTACGAAAATCATTCATCGGTTCGAGCAACGTTCCGCGCGCTCCGCCAATTTTACGGTGCAATTGATCGTCCTGCTGAGTCGACTATCCGTCGTTTGATTAACAAATTCGAGGCAACCGGTTCGGTGAACAATCAGCCAACACCGACGCGTCGTCGAAACGTCCGATCTGCCCAGAATGTCGCCGCTGTGCGCGATAGTGTGCGTGAAAATCCGCGACAGTCAATTTCACGTCGCGCACAGGAACTCCGCCTTTCGTAAACATCACTTCGCCGAATCTTGCATCTGGATTTGGGCATGCATCCGTACAAGATCCAGCTGACACAAGAGCTCAAAATAAACGACCATAGACAGCGCCGTATCTTCGCTGATTGGGCTTTAGAGCAGTTGGAAGTCGACCCCGATTTTGGTCGCAAAATCATCTTCAGCGATGAGGCACATTTTTGGTTAAATGGGAATGTCAACAAGCAGAATTGCCGTTATTGGGCCGAGAACAATCCACAGGAGGTCCACCAGGTCGCAATGCACCCAGCAAAGGTAACTGTTTGGTGTGGATTTTGGGCCGGAGGCATCATCGGGCCGTATTTCTTCGAGAACGACGATGGTGTGTCCATCACGGTAAACGGCGAACGATACAGATCCATGATAACGAACTTTTTCTGGCATGAAATCGACAATATGGATGTCGAGGATATGTGGTTTCAGCAGGACGGCGCTACGAGCCACACAGCGCGCGCCACAATGGATCTTCTGCACGAGCGCTTCGGAGGAATGGTTATCTCGCGCGGAGGCGACATCAACTGGCCACCGAGATCGTGCGATTTAACCCCACTAGACTATTTCATGTGGGGTTTTCTTAAATCACAGGTCTACGCAAACCAACCACAAAACACTGATGCCCTCAAAGTCAACATACGCCACGCCATCGATGAAATACAGCCCGATTTGTGCGCCAGAGTCATTGAAAATTGGACTTCTCGTATGCGCGCCACCCAGCGAAGCCGAGGTGGACATTTGACCGATATTATTTTCCAACATAATGCCTTCGAATACTCTTTCAAACAAAAAATAAATTTCATTTATACCTCTCACACAACTTGCTTTATTTCATTTTAAAGATCGAGCGCGCTTATTGGCGGACCCTTTATATCTATAATTTCTTCATTAACATACTCTGCATACGCTACTGGTGAATCAAAAAATACCTAAATAAAGAAAAAAATTCAAATCTATTCCATTAATTAATTGTAAAAGTAATATAGGTGAAAGTTATAAATATGTAACCGAAGCAGATATTTAAAAAAGTAATAAATAATAAGACGTTATACCTTGGCGTTAGACACGTTATACACATATACACATACATATACACAACGAAGACGTTATACACATATTTAATAAAAAAAATTCTAGTTTTGAGACTGGAAATGGTATTGTAGCACAGGAGCAAGGACAAGTGAAAAATGCAGGTGCAGAAAATGCCGCATCGGAGGTTCAGGGATCAGTTCAATACACTGCTCCTGATGGAACGCCTATCTCTCTCAATTATATTGCCAATGAAGATGGATTCCAGCCTCAAGGAGAACATTTACCTACACCACCTCCAATTCCTCCAGCAATCCAGAAAGCTCTAGAATGGATTGCTGCTCATCCAGAACCAGACCAACCCGGACAGGCATCTAATGTGCAACCGGTTTATAACAAACAGCCCCTCCAAAGAAAATACTGATATTTTCACTTTTTTTGTACATTTGTATATATTTCTTACATTGTTTAGTTGATAAGGTTGATATTAATATAATAAAAAAATTCCAATAATTTTACTATTTTGTAATAATGAAATAATTACTATTAGTCTCTTTTGACTATGTCGAAAAAACAAGGGTAAAAGGAACTAATTCGTTCAAAGTATGTTGTTTCATATATTCAATTGTTCCTTAAAAATGATTAATCCACAAAGTGCTATTAAATTTAGGCTTGGATTTTTAAGAGCGGTGTAAATTTGTCCAGATTTAAGTCTTTTAACTGTAACTCAAAAACTATTTTTAAACATTTTTGGTATATACACATATAATACCGATTTTTGTAGAGGATAAAATTACCCTATCGAAACGGTCAATTATGAAGCAAAAATCTTTATATTCAACAAAATAAGCCAAAAAACTATTTAAAAAAGAAATAATTTCTTGTTTTTTTCTATATTTTTGTGTATAACTTCTTCCTCAGCTTTATGTATAGGCATTGGTTCACAAAAAAGAAATATTATCTAATTTTCGTCAAAATGGTTAATTGATTAAGATACAGTCATTCAAATTTACCTACTTTTTTACGATTTTACCACTTTTTACCTTTATATAAGTACCATATTATTTATTTCTCATTTTGAAACATCCTGCACCACAGACTGTACTGGAGCAAATAGTTTGCGGGTGCACAAAAGGTTATCACGGAAATTTCGGCTGCAGTAAATTAGGAATTAGCTGCTCCATATTCTGCAAAGAATATATGGGCTTAAACTGTAAAAACGCTTCGTCACTTCTGAAAAGTGACGAAGAAGGTGACCAAAACCAAAACGATGTTGATAGGTTGATAGGAAATTGGTTTCAATTCGGAAATATTACGGGAGAATTATAATAGTCACGTAATTTTCAAAAAAATTATCTTAAACAGCTATAAATTAGTACATTAAAGTTTTTTATATCTAATATTTTATAAATAATAATATGTAAACATAATATGTCAAAAAATTAATTCTGTCATTATTTTCAATCTTAAAGATTAGCTGTTACCCACGACTTCGTCCTCCCGAATTTAACACGCGTTTTGAGCCCGCGCGGCAGGCAGCCTTTGTGATATTAGACCCTTGACCGGGGAACCGGTGGAAGACGCCTTTCGGTACGGCGACGGCGGCACCACGTACGTGGGGCTTGCGCGATACTGACACTGCTACTTTAGTTTATTTTATTATTATTCGAAGATCGAAGATTATTATTCGAAGCAAGTAGAAATACTCGAGAGATTCACGAAAAAAATTAGTTATTTATTAGTGTTTATAATGGATTATATTAGATGTAGATATACTTACTTAATTGATATTTGAATTGGATTTTGTTCACAATTTCATGGATTTTTTGGCGGGGAACCCTGTTTATTTTTCTAAAATAAAAGTAGCTTAGTAGCTAAGTTTGCTTAGTAGCTAGAGTAGCTAAGTTACTCCTTATAACATCAGCTATCTCATAGTGAATGTCCCGTCAAAATCGGTCTAGCCGTTTCAAAGAATAGCTGGAACAAACAAACAGACAAACACAAAAAGTTAAAAAAATGTATTTTTTTCTGATTACCGAATAGACTTTTGTTATTTTGACATTACAAACAGACACCTGAATTTTATTTATTTATATAGATTTTGTTCACAAAATCATGGTTTCTATTTTTTTTGCGCAGAACCATAATTCGTTTTCTAAAATAAAAGTAGCCTAGTCCTTATAACATCAGCTATCTGCCAGTGAAAGTCCCGTCCTATCGTTTCGGGATCAGACGAACAAACAGACACACAGAAATTTTAATATAAAGTAGTCTAAGTTACTCCTAAACATCAGCTATCTGCCAGTGAAAGTCCCGTCAAAATCGGTCCAACCGTTTCGAGGATCAGATTCTGTAGTACACAATTTCATGGATTTTTTTGCGCGGTACCCTAATTCTTTTTCTAAAATAAAAGTAGCCTAAGTTATATGTTATAGGGTTATATGATGTTATATCCCTATAACATCAGCTATCTGATTGGAGCGAGATCTTCGCGAGTCTACAATGGATGCTTGCCCAAATATGAAAAAATGCAATGCAAAGCAGTTGAATGCAGTTGCTCTTAAACATGATAATTTTCTGTCGACAATCCAACGTCATGTAGCAGCTGTGATTAGCATATTGGCTCTTCCACTGGATGCACAGTTCGTTGCTACATCGGCCGAGCCAACCAAGAATAATAAATTACAACTGGAACAGTTGGGTCATCCTGTCCGACTATTATTGATCGACTCATTTCACGCAATTTCCTTCTGCAGCTTCCTCCTCGAAGTTGGCTACGGGAAACAATGTCAATAAGGCAGGCCCATCCCGTATATCCCGCTCGGCTTTAAACTAGAGGCGGGTCCATCCTGGAGGTTATCTGAAGCCAAAAGAGGAGAGGGGGCGTACCCACCACACAACGACAAAGTCGATACAAACGTTAACGCGTTTCCACTCCAAATTTTTGACCACAGTAAGTTTTTC
>CAXKVY010007175.1:0-18185 GCA_964058915.1 Tetropium fuscum | reverse complement strand
AATATTTCGTTGTTTCTTGCTTCTTTGTGCAGTTATACCATCTCATCAACTCCCTGTAAAATAAAATATATTATTGACTTTTTTAAATCTATCTATGTTTAGTTCCTGTTATTTTCTAAATTTCATTCATTCAATTTAATTTTACTTGGTTTATGGGCTGACAGATTTTTATTTTTAGTACATCGTAGCATATAAGCTGATTCTCCTCCTAATTAAAACTAGTTAGAAAATGTTCCGCAGTTAACGAGGAATTAAATTAACAATATGAATGTATAAAAGAAGATGATAGATCTGTTAATTTTAGGTAAATATCATATCATTTGATAGCAAATTAATAGAAGAATTAATTATATAAAGATGTAATTTATAATATAATATTTTTCGAAAACTAAAAATATACTGTAGTAGAATGAACTTTGTTTATATTTAATTTCTTTATATTTAAAGGTTTTAAACTATTTTTACTATAAAGAGGTTTTAAACTATTCTTTACAATAACAAGTTTATTTATTGAAAATAAACAAAAAACAAAATTAAAAAAATATGTTTACGAAAATTTATTTTTGTAACGCCAAGTAAAAGGGCCACCCTGTAGTTTCAAAAATATTGAAAAATAAAAATTCATGAGATACTGAATACGACTTTATGAAACACAACTTTTGTATTTAACTTTATATTCTAACTCTTAGGCTTTTGAGATAAAGTAGTGGAATATATTTTCAATATATTTTTTTGACAGATCACTCGTGTGTCCTGTCCAACTGTTGCTGCAGTTTCAATCAGTATTCAATACCATTGCGTCGTGGCAAGAGTTACACCGACTGACAGCGACTCCACATGTGGAGCCGAATTATTGGAAATAGTCGCTCTGTAAACCAACTTTTCGTGTACTTAGAGCAACTTACGGCCGTAATAATCAACCCACCGGGCGCATTATTGCCAACGCTATCAAAAAATTTCAGCGTTAGCTGAGGGTGTATGCGATGACGGTGAACAATCAATTCGACGTCGTCCTCAATAGCTGGCTGGTTTGTAGTATGCAACAACTTGTCTCATTTTGCGTAAGGTTCATAAGCATATTATAAAATCCAACTCGTCAATGAATTGAAAGCGTCAGACCTGCAATCGCGCTGAGTTTTCAATGAATAAATGGGCTCTGAAACAACTCAATGTTTCGCTGTTTCATCGCAGACTTTTGTTAAGAGGTCAATTTCTGGCTTGAAGGGTCCGTTAATAACCAAAATGGCCGGATTTGGGGTGATGAGAAGCCGAAAGCAATTCAAGAACTACTGATACATCCAGAAATGTTGTTTTGTACCTGAAATTTTAGCCCGCGATGTCGGTGTTATCTGGTTCAAAACGTGAAATCAGCTATTCACCGAAATGATTTCTCAAAATAAATCTATTATCTCACGCGCTGTATGGCACGTAGTGCCATATTATTGGAACATTTGAAAGAAGAATTCGAATGCAACATTTGAATGAAGTATCTTCAAAAAATAAATGGTATCGATTGTTCTTTTGTTTCATAAAAAAGTTATCACATACTCAATTTTATATGTTTTACTGCAAAATGTTTTCCTGAACCTCAGGATACATCACCCATTTATATGACATGTATATGTATATTCTTAAAGTTGATGAGGGCTAGGAAGTTTAAAAAAAATTTAGTATGCCTACCTCGTACTAGGTAGTAAGTAAATAACCAAGTCATACCACTAGTAGCTATTTACCTACTAATTTCGCAATAATCGTGAAAATGGAAGGCCAATGTGGTGGAATGAGATGAATTTAATTATTATTTCATTTTGTCTCCTTTGACATAAAGTTAATTTTAGTATGTCGTAATATTTTAATGATATTTATAAATAATTTCTTATTTAGATTCCAATAATTTTAGCACCTTAACGTTACTTACAAAAATGAGTACTCAAAATAAAAATACCAATCTAGCTGTAATACTATATAGAACTAGAAACATAGGGACAACTACATGCAATTGCTTTTATGTAATAAAATCTTTCACTGGTGCACCTATATTACAAATATTACTGGAGCCACAAATTAGATTCTAACGCATCCTACTGATCTAGCAGTTGCAGTTGACACCTAAATTCCTATATATGGCAAGATTAGGATTACGATATGAGCGTTGTAGAACGTGTTAAAATATTTGAGAAATTATGGCCATAATATATTTTATATATTAATATATTACTTACGAATATATCTATACACAGTGGATTATGAAACATATTACATTTAAAGTAATTTATTTACGTATTTACTTATTTACGGTATTTTTTCCTCGGCTGACGATGTCAATAACCCAACCTGAACATACTGCCGCACCTCTTCTTCATTGAATTTTAGAGGCCTTTTACTTATCAAATACATCATGGGCATGTCTCTAAATCCAATACAAATATCAGCAGATGATCATAATCATCAGGTAATCATCATAAAAGTTGACGTAGCAAATACCAAGAAGCTAAACTATGTTACATTTACATTTAATTATTATGTACCTGAGTATGTTCATTAAGACCAAATTCGAAATTTTTAGATACAGATACAACACATGTAAAATGTCAAGGACAGAATGCTAACTGTACGTGGATCTGGCGGATCCATAAATTTTCCTTACCAACCAATTTTAAAATCAAAATATGTAATTACATTAATTTAATCATTACATTAAATTATTGTAAAAGCTTTGAAATGCAAGACATAGAGAATGCTGTATATCTAGGTCTTATATATATTAATGAGGTATTCGAGGGCATGACATCGTTTCCTCGGAGAAATTTGAAGTCGAACTGAAATCCATATTATTGTGTATGAATGACTGCACTACCAATATAGTAAATAATTATATAGAGGTGCCATGCTACTATGCGTGCCTAGACGTTCTAAATGTATAAACTTGTCAAACTGTTGCAAAGAAGATCGTTTATCAACAAGATTACAAAGATACAAAGTTTGTTGAAACATAGCCATACTCGTACAACGCATTTAATGCCATATTACCTTTTATTGCTTATTGTATTCTTCAGTTTTCAGGCGTTTTTCACTGTCTATATAAAATATTTAACATTCCCAGTGAGTTCATAGTATTATTCATTTTTTTCGTTTTTCGCTAAAACCACCGGGGAATAAAAAACGTCTCACTTAATATTTATTTGAGCTAGAAGATTTAGGCAACTTATGTGCACCAGAAACTTTCTGAGAAGTTTTCAATAATAACTTTTCAGGTTATTGTGCTCTCTCAGGTCGGCCACCAGACGTATAGGACGAATTTCTTTCCGAACTTATCAGCATGGAAAAATTCGAAATCTCAATTTATTTCCTTTTAAGATGTAAAGAATAACGTGATACTGAATATACTCGTATATCTTATATATTTATATATATATATATATATATATATATATATATATATATATATATATATATATATATATATATATATATATATATATATATATATATATATATATATACATATATATATATATATATATATATATATATATATATATATATATATATATATATATGTATATATATATATATATATATATATATATATATATATATATATATATATATATATATATATATATATATATATATATATATATATATATATATATATATATATATATATATATATATATATATATATATATATATATATATATATATATATATATATATATATATATATATATACTGTATCCAACGAGAGAATAGACTTGCACTCGAGCGAAAATTCGTCTGTTTTGGTCAGATCTCCGCCCCTTAGAACATTAGTTCAACGCCCTCAACGTCTTAATTGGTTCAGCAGGTAGTCAGGGCCGGCGCCTGGGTCCGATACCTACCTGGTACCTAATCATATAAAGTACCTACTACTGCCTACCTATTCACAGTTTGTATTTGTAGTCTCGCAAGTACTACTTACGAATTTATTTCATCGATGACGGTCCTGCGTAGCTCGTTACAGAGCCCCTCCTCTTTAGTCGCCGATGCGCAAAGCAAGTCCATTCTCTCGTTGGATACAGTATATATATATATATATATATATATATATATATATATATATATATATATATATATATATATATATATATATATTAGCTTTGAAATTCTTTGCTATTCATATTTGTTTTGTGAAAAGTAATCTTGGGTTTGTAGCATTTCATTACATAGAGAAATAAGAGAAATAAGCAAATAGACGAATAAGAAGGAAGAGACACTTACCAGTGCTATATTTGGACATACATACGGAAACGAACCACTATACATACGGAAACGAACCACTTAGAAGTTGTACAAGTTCTTTCACCTTTATTGAGGATCTTCAGAGCAGTGTACGATTTATTTCATTGATTATTTATACTTGAATTTAAATTATAATACTCCAACACTTGCAGTGACGTTTTATGACATTAGTTTTTGACGGAACTCAAATTCTTAGAATACACAAATCGTAGATTAGATTTATATTTGTTCAATTTGAACATATTATATATAAAAACATTAGGTATACAGTTATCCAGAAGATGTTAAACTTTAAAATGCATAAAATCTTGTTGAACCTATTGAAAAACAACTACTTTTTCCAGCTATATGCGGGAGAATATTGAATTACATTTACAATAGAGTTCTGAAAGCATTCAAAGAGGGAGTTACAAACTTAAGATTTCTTTTCACAAAACAAATGTGAATAGCAAGGAACTTAAAAGCTAATTTAAAAAAAAGAAAATCTGAAAATCAACCGTCATTTTTCAACATGGCGATCTAAAACAGCTTCGATTATGGGACCTTTAGTATATTTAATAAGATGGTAACTGCAACATGTCCCCCATTGCTTATACTACTTTTTTCGAGGTCAAAATCTATTTTTTTCTGCACTATATTTGATGGTTATACAACATTTGGTAGCAGAAATATGTGCTATACGTATTTTTTGGTTTGTTTAATTTTATTTTGTTTCATTTATGGGTACTTTCGTAAAAAATCCTTGCTGTGACAATATAACTGCAACCACGCAGAGCATATTATATTAACAATATAACGTGAAAGCGATGAATAGCAGTTATTTTACTTCGAATCCTTCCATTTCGACAAAGGCGGTGTGAACAGAGTTTAGTTAAATGACAATAATTTCTTAAATGTAGGTATTGACAGTACTTTGCAGTGTACTTTGTCAGTGAGCCATGAGGGCTGATATTTGTTATTCATGGTAATTTTCCACTGGGGAAATGGCCACTGAAAGGAAGGTGGAATATTAATATGATCACTTTTCTTGTAGAACTGCCGCACCGGTGTTCTTTAATGATATATACATACCTACATAATAAATATGTGTCTATGCCGAGTTGAATAAACCTCGATAAATCGATAAAGATTTATGTATACAGAACTGTTTTTTTCAAATAAATTACGTTGGTGCTTTAGATAATTATTTTAATGAGGGTTTCAATTAGTGTATGTAACTGCCATGGTAAAACATTGGGTTTTAGGTAGGTAACTTATAAAAAGTAAGCAAAAAAAAACTTTATTTATTTTAGTACTTACCTAGCTTATGTGAATTATTGATATTTATTTCGAACTACTGGTATACATGATATGTATACTAGTTTTCTTTCACGTAGTTCCTCATTAAATAATTAAATAAATAACCCTTTAATTACCTTTCGGTTTTTTATAGCACCTATCCCTTTGATAATTTTTTTATATTACTCATTAAAATTTACGGACAATAGTTTTACGAGTTTTCTCAATAATTGTAAATTGTATAACATAAATTTATTAGATAAATATATATATATTATATTGTATAAATGTATTATATTAAAAATATTAATTATCGATAGAAATTCGGAACATTAGAGGACAACATTCGAGTTTGACGTTTGTTATCTATTTAATTATAATCTGTCAGTGTCAGCGTTATTGCAAGTTCATCATGGTAAAAAAATAAAAGGTTTTAATCCAGGTTTTAGTTTAGCACCAGGTATATTAATAACATTTTAAATCGGGCAAACGATTTTACTGTTGATAGAACTTTCTGCCTCCTATGAAGTTTGCTGGAAAATGATAACTCACTAAATAATATATTTTCAAATGTAGTGTTAACACTGCCGGTATTGGCTATTGTATATACTTTAAATTTGTTGAAGCATGGTGATGATCAAATAATTCTACTCACAATTCTCAGATGATCAAGCCAGAATATCAATACGAAAACTGATTAAATAAAATATTTGCAGGAATCCATGTTACCTGAAATTCAGTTAGCTGAAGTTGACCAAGATATATGAAATGGATTCAGTTTTCAATCAGTAAGTAGTATGCGCGTGCTTCTCTGTATTTACTCTAGAGGGACAAGTGGTAAAATATCCCTATCGCTTCCTTTTTCCAATTAGAATTCAAGCATTGTATTGTGTATGCTGACTATAGAGGCTATTATAAGTATATGTGTTCATCATATAAGCATATAGAACTTATTTCGAAAGTTTATTATGTTTTACATTGGTAATGCGAGTTTCAATTCGGGTCGAGCGACACAATTTTTTTAAAAAGAAAAATTTTATTTCCGGAGACAAACTAACAGTTACAAGTTTGAGGAAAAGCTGTTTTACAAAGGCATGAAAGCTTATTTATAACGTCGGTGTTATCTATCCCTGACTTTGCAGTCTGCACTATGCATTATATTATTATAAGAGTAACTTACAATGTGGGATCGTAACTTATCGGCAATTAGATAATACCTATAAGTGTTTGTACCTGAAACAAGCCTTGAGACTAGATAGTTTAGATAACTTTTATAACTTTATTGACATTCTAAGTTGCAGGCAAAGTGCCATCACGAATCCTGGAAAATAACATCCAAGAACTTAATATCTACTTAATATCTAATAATATCTTACCATCAGTGTACACTGAAAAAAATAAATGAGAGAAACGAACGAAAGGAAGCAAAATTGGTAACAAAAATTTTAGTCCAGGCAATAAATAGGTACAAAACAAAGACATCTGTTGGACATAGGTTTCCTGATAGTAGTACACTTGAGAATGCAACTTCGAGGGGGTTGCCGCTTAAGGGGTGGGGGAATGAAGATTCAGCATCGCGGCGCTTTCCTGGAAATAGCGCCGTTGTTGTAAGTGCTACTAAGAAGTTCAAATAAAATATGTAAATAACGAAATTATACATGATTTTAGTCTTTTTAATTTTTCGTTTGCGATCAGTAGTTGCCGGCTCGCCAAAGTTCTACGACACGCCAAAGATGGTGGGTTGATTTGTAATTTTCAACAAAATCAAATTTTTGTCGCAGATTTCGACGGAGATCGGCTTTAAATAATAACAGATAAAATAATCATTTCACTATCCCGCCGTTTCCACCCACGCGTTGTACCCTATTGTTAATCCCCACCACGGGGAGGCTATTTTTTAACTCTACTTAGAAGGCCTTTTTCAAAAATTATATTAAAAATTATTGTAGAAAAACGACAAATTCTGAATAGTCGACCAACGCCAAAAATAGCGCCAATTTTTAACGTATGGAGAAGAGATCGGGGAACTTTAATATTTTATACCTCTTGGTATGATAATTATCAATAATTATGTGGAAGTTTTCATATAACGAAAGTTTATACTGCTGGCCATATATTTAAATGGGTAATGCAAAAAATTCATTGTATTCAAAAGTTGGTTATGAGACTGGTTGGAGACTCCAAAATTTTTGTCGTATCTACTAAAATGTACGAAGGTTGTGCCTTCACCTCTTGCAGCTACCACTTGCCGCTACTGATTTCTTTTTGGAAAATAAGAAACGTCTTCTTCTGCATCGGAATGGAACGGTTTTGTGTAACACGCAACGATAGAATTTAATACAAACTTTTCGCAGATCATATCTACCATTTACAAACGCTGCGACCTCAAAATGACAGGAAGCAGACAATAGAAGACAAACGTGCAGTTACAGAAAGACATAATATGCAGTCAGTGTCGAAGGTAGGGACAAATAATTGATAATAGTGAAAAAAATATTTTATTGTACAAAAATAGTGATCAAAAATTCACAGATCTTGCATCTTTCCCAAGTATCTTAAGTGTATTGAAAATACCAGATGCAACTATAATGCTCCTATAACTGCTATTTTAGAGCTTTTATTTTGCCCCTTCGGAATGGGAAACTCGCCGAATCGCACTAACTTAAGCAATATGCTGCTAATAAAAACTTCTACTACTAATAACTTCTACTGGTAGTTATTGGCTAGTGATTGAATTATCATATGACATAGTACAAACTTTTATTTTGCATCCATATTATTTCTATATCAGTATAATAGGAGGAAAAGTACATTGATAATACAAAAATGTCTGTATCTGTAGCATAGATTAAAAATCATTTATACCTGTTTTTAAAATGGTCAATAATAATAATATAAAACATTCTTGTATCAGCTTCCTTATGTTCCGTAAATTCTAATTCCGTGGCCACGTTAGTATCAAATTTGGCGCACATAATTGTTTTGGTATTTTCTTCTGCCATAAAAGCTAATAATACATTTATAGCTTCTGGTAAGGTGTGATGGTGAGTGTCACTATGGGCTATGACCATAGGTATTAATCATGGCAAATTATATTATAAATGTCCATTGAAATAAATCGTACATCATCCCGATGAGCCTCAATAAAGGTGAATGAGCTTGTAGAACTTCTAAATGAATCGTTTCCATGTGTATGTCCGCAGATGCCACTGGTAAGTATTTTTCGTTTGACTATTTGTCCCTGTAGATTATTTCTATATGTAAAGAATTGCTAATCTAATGGCATACAAGTCCAAAAATTAAAATTTTATGTAATGTCCAAATACAAATTTACTGTACCTAATTACAATGTCTAACGTATCATAATTACAATGTGGCGGGCATTTTGCGTATCGAGTTTATAGCAATGACGGAGGGTTATTACAACCATTACCTTTCTTCCTTTGCAGCACCTACTAAATTTATATCTGATATCAACTTTAAGCTGCCATAACACGAATCTTATAGACATTGTAGTGTAAGTTGAATAATCCTTTATATTGTTCTCTCAGCATGATTTTGTTCCTTTCCTCCCTCTATATTTAAATTTGTTATATTATTATTAATTAAATATTTTATCCGCATTTGAAATTCAATATATTTCAGATTTTTTGCTCATGGAAGGACCGGAGTACCATAGAGAAATAAGTAAATAGATGAATAATAAGGTTCGTAAGTTCGTTTATTTCGTCATTAAATATGTGCAGTGTTTAAAATCATAATCTATAGTGAAAATCTAAAAAGCATAAATAGTAACATTACGTGATTGGTTGACTACAATGTATATGGAAATACGAGTAACTACGGAAGTCTTTGTTTCTGTGAAGAGACTTCCATAACAATAGATAATAATACTAATAGTTCGTAAAGGCACTTAAAAATGGTTACTTAACTTAACTCCGCTGCAGTTTTCTGAACGACAAATCCATTGCAGTAGCAGCATACCATCAATAGGGGTCAACATAATAGTGATTCAGTGCAGTGCGCGAGTGATTGTTTTTGGTTTACAAAGGCTTAACTAGGCAATAAGGTTACAAACAGACAACAATTATTTTTTATAATAAGTGTTTTAATAGATAACAATATGGCTTATTTAGAAATATCTGTCTCACATTGTTCGTTAAGGATTTTATATCCCATGTTTATAGTAATCTAAGGTATGATAGGTTGTCTCAGGATGGATTAAGCTTATTTTTTTGTTCAATGTTATTGAATAACCATCAAAGTATAAATGTTGTTAATAAATAGATGTACTAGTTAAATATTAACCAATCTCTCTCTTTTTTTCTAGAATTAATTCAGTATTAATAAAGGAGTCACATATTAGCTGGTTTAAGAAGGGCGTATGCAGAAAATATTTGCAAGCACCACGAAATGGTGCTTCAAAAAACCCCAAACACCCCCTAAAACAAAAATGCCACGACCGTCGCGCCGCTATTTTAAACGATATTATGTTGTTCTAGTATTTAAATCTATGATAATGGAAATAATGTATGATTAGATAACTATGTTATTTCGCTGCTTTTACATGGGCGAGACACACAAAATTATGCTTAATGATTCTTTTTTATTATGTGCAATATGCGCATACCTACTGCAGGGAATGTAGTAAATATACTCTGCAGGTAACCATAGAACAATGGGAGGTATCAGTATGCAGCTCATAATCCCTGGACGTTTTAGCGCTTAATGTGCTATTTCATCTCTCTTCACAATAATTTGCAATCCTTTACGACTTGTAAAGCTAATGAAACCAACTAAATATGTTAGAATATATTTCACACAAAATTATTCTTGGACTTATTCCGTCTACACGGTTTATGGAGTTAGGCACCACGACAAATGTTTTCGCCATTTTTAAGAGACTGCACGGGAAATTCAAAGTCATAAGTATTTATTCTTTTGACATACAAGATTTATAGTAAATGTCATTATAAACGTGCTTACAAGTTTTAAAAAAATGTAATGTATTTTTAACTTAAACGGTTTTATTTTAAATCATTAGTTGTATTAAAAACTACAAAATAATTGGGACACAAACCTGAACCTGAGAATTTGACGAACTGTAACTTATAAATTTGGCAGAACAGAAAATATTTTTTTCAAGTTTTTTGGGATGGTAAAGATAGCTGGTTCTCATTTTCTGCCACCAAGTGGATTTGCGCAAATTTGCGAATTTTGCCAAAAAAAATTTAAAAAATTATAAGTGGCACTTGGAGCGACGAAAATTCTTTCTTGTAATCTTGCACATAAGTAGTTTTACTGATTAACAAAAGATTTCATGATGTTACTGGCTCACCAAAAAGGTACGTCAAGAATGAAAATAAAGAGAAAAATGTTAATTTCTCTAACCATTTTAACAACTTTGGCAACAAAAAGTTGTGCAAGACTCCTGCAAAACTAGAAGTAATTATACCTACCCATAATTCGTTTAACCATTCTCATGATTAACAGTTTCTTATTTCATATGTACACACAACTAAGAGAGGAAACCTAAGAAAGAGAATGAGTTTATATTTAAAGCCACAAATATACCGTGTCATCAGTTACATTTATGAAATGAAATCTTCATTTTACCAAGTGAGGTTAACGATTAGGGAAAGCGATATTTTTCAGTTTTAATATTCCCGGTTCGTAATATAAAACGTGGAGTTGACAAACTCTAATCTTTTAAAATATTCTGCGTTTCGCGTAAAATTAATTCACCGAAATGTAAATGTAGTCAGGCCTTATTTATTTAAAAGTTTACAGGTAGGAAAGAAGATCCTGAACTTCTGCTGCGAGCGCATTTATAATATCGTTTTAATTTATGTAGGATTTTAATGAACGACAATTTTATTTGCATTGCCAAGCTACATCTGCTTTGTTTCCCCTGTGCAAATCAATACATGTTTGCAAAGCTATGTAATTAAATGTAATGCGTTGTCATATGTAAGGTTGTCATATATTTTATATATATGTCCAGATAGGCAAGGTACAGATGGTAAGTGTGTCTTCCTTATTATTAAACTATTTGCTTATTTCTCTAGGTAATGAATTGCTACAAACCCTAGATTTCTTTTCGCATTCTTTACGCATTCTTTTCGCAGAATGCCATTGTTAAATGCCATTGTCAAATGATAATATCTGATTCGTGCGGTAAAGAAACCGTTCATCGTCTTCCTATAGTAGAAACATGGGAAAATGGCGAGCAGTTGCTTGTAGTTCCTCAGCTTTCATCCGGAAGAGGGACAGAAACATCTTCAATTGTTAACGATACATTATTGGAATGGTCCTTAGAAAATAAATCCTTAATATATATATATATATATATATATATATATTAGGGTGGCCCATCTTTTTCGAAATCGAATTTTTTTCTTTCTCACCCCAGAAAATGGTTCCATTTGAAGAAAAAAGAGTTCACTTAAAATATTATTGCGGCAAATTTAAGGCAAGGGGTGCCGCAGAACACATTATTATACAATAATAGAAGTAAATGGAAATTATTTACAGAAGGAAGAAATTATTTACATTCTTTGGTTGATGTATGGTCTCTTTTTTTAAATCAGCAATATTTATCTTGACTAATCAAGTCATACAAATCAAAGACATCATCTGTTGTGATTATAACATGTGTAAATCCGTAGTCTAAGACAACTAGACTAGAAGTTTTCTAAATAAAACTCGTTTTATCTGTCTGTATTTTATTATGAACCGTTTTGTTTTTTCATACATAGTACCAAATATTATCCTAAATCTACAAGATATATAGTAATAAAAGCAATATTTTTTGCCAAATTTTTAGTCAATATTTTTAGTCCAAAGCATGCGAGAGGGTTTCTTTTTTTACATTTGGAAACCGTGATTTATAATATTTTACAACTTGGAGTAAAAAAACTATTTTTGGTCTTCATTTTTTAATAAAATGTCATTATAGTCACCAATAAGTTCCCCTCTCAGCGGCATCATTTACAACTTTAATTTTATTTACAATATTGAAATATCAAATATAACATTCATTTTCACTCCATGTTGTTGGATCATTTTCCAAAAATTCCATAGACAAACCACATTTTTTAAAAAACTGTTTAGTGTTCTCGCATATGTAGTCCTGAATTTCCTTATTTTCAATGTCAGTAATGTCACTAATCATAAGTCGTTTAATACCCTCCTGATTTGGTGATTTCCTATTCAAAGCTTTAACCATTTCTCTTTTAGTGGTAACTGAAATATCGTCATCAAAGAAAGATAAGCCAATATTAACTGAATTAAGGTACCACAAATGGTTCACTATTTTACTACTTGCGGCTTGAGATATTTCTTTGTCAATATTTTGATAATTAATGAGTTCTTTACAAAAGTCTAAGTCATGAAGCGGTGCTTTACTAGTAAATGACGCTTTAAACCAGGCCTTTACATAAACCTTTACAATAAAGATACATATATGTTCAATAGATATTTTTTCTTTTTTGGCTGTGATGGGCCAGGCTGGTCTTGTAAAAACTCTTCTTGGGCCTCAATTATTTCATCTTCATTTTCGTTGGAGTCAGCTGAATTACTGCTTGATGATGGACAGGTGACTGTTTCCTCTAATCTAGCTTTTTCTTGTTGACTTCTTTGCATTCGTTCGGATAATTTCTGTAATTTCTCCTCAGCTGATTTTTCTTGAGAAGCAAGTTGGTTATCAATACCATGCATAAATCCAGGACGTCCCTTTTTTCTTTGGTTAATTAAAAACTGTTTATCTTCATCTATTTTCATCAACTCCAACGCGTTTGCATGAGAAATATCAAAAAGATCGTCCAATTTTCCAGCGAAAATTTTTTCTTTTCCTCCCGCACTGGCCCTTTTAGCCGATTTTTGTAAGTTCCTCCACTCTGCATAAAGTTTATCTAGTTGTTTAACACAATGAAAATCCTGACGTGTTGGAATACAAGCTTTATCCCAAAAAACTGACACCTCTTTTATTGTTAATTTAGCACTTTCGTGTACACTTAGCTTCACTTCACGAATGTTATAAAAGAGCACTTGTAATACCTGTCTATTAGACGGCAATTTATTGCCAATCATTTGTGACTAATAGTGTCCAACTAAGTAAATGAAAGTATCCTTTCGTAAAGGTCTAACATCAGTCATCGTTAAATACTTTTTCAAAAAGGAACGTACACTAGAACTTATAATGTCACCTCTGTAAAACACAGTTGGAAACTGACATGAAAACCTACTCTAGGTGCATTATATTATATTTCCAAACTTATAAATATTCCAAAAGAAATAATTTCTACTAAATAATTACACCAATGAAACATTATGAGAAAAGAGGTAAACCGGTCCAGGTAGATATTTGTATTGTAATTACAATTCAAGTGTATTGCCCTAATAAAATTCTATCTACAAATTTCTACCTGGATGCGGCACGGGTTACCGTTCACCGAATTATCTGAAACTTTGACATAAATAATTCCTAATATAATAGTATATTTTCGTGGGGTGAGACTTAAAAAATTCACAAAAAAAAAACCCTATATAAATGGGCCACCCAAATATATATATATATATATATATATATATATATATATATATATATATATATATATATATATATATATATATATATATATATATATATATATATATATATATATATATATATATATATATATATATATACCTATATAGAATGAAATGTATAAAATAAACGCAAAGGAACGACTGCCATATTTTATTAGAAATAAAAAGTCATTTATTTTAGCGAACAGTGTAATTATATAGAAAATAGAACTCGCATTACTTCTTATTACCTAGGTACATTGCACTACTTTCAGCAAGTTGGAATGTGCTCTTTTCGGAGTTACTTATCTAATTCCAGACACGGGTAAGGGATTAAAACTAAATGATTTATCATTACAAATACCTCCTCGTATATCCTTATAAATATTTCAAAGCAGGGGAAGCCGGCAGAACAGGTTAACCAATAAACCAACCGAAACCCTTTTATTATTTAGAACTAAGGCGTCTCCGCCACAAATGCACATACACACAAGCAATATGAGATACACGTCCATGTTCCTTGATCAAACGTTGCAACTGAAACATATCGGCTCTGTTTTCTTTACCAACCAGTTAAATGTATTAAACATGATATCATGCTTTTGTTTTAGCTTTTGTGGCAGAGTTTTCTGTCAAGAAGCGCCGACCGAGCTGGTGATTGATATAAAATTTTGGGATATGCTAACTGCACGATATGTTTTGAATATCAGATATAGAATTTGCTCGCTCACTGTCCTTTGCAGTGGCTTCAGACTCACCCAACCTGAAAGAGAGTTTACAGAATTAAAATACACCTCAAAGGAGCGAGATATTTGAGGAGCTGAATAATTTTAATATGGAAAAGCGGTCTGAAAATATAGAAAAGTCGTCTCAGCTGAAAATAATTACAGATATCTTTGTGTTTCATGGCTACAAGTAAAAGCTTTTAGCATATACTTACTTTATGTCAGCAGAAAAATAAGGTATTTGTGCTACATTTAGGGAAATGAGAGATTATATAGAAATTTTTTCTCGGATCGACTGCAAAATATTGATTTTCCAAACAGTTTTTAAGTACCAAAGTATTACTTATGCTTAAAGCTCAACTTATGTCAACATATTATAATCTCAATACATGAAAATTGAACTTACTAACTCAAGTTATTAACAAATAAAATTCATAAATATTCTAAGAATTGCAACATGGAACGCCAACGGCCTGCTTAACCATAAGCAGGAAATTACTACATTCTTAAGCATAAATAAAAATGACATTTTACTCATTTCCGAAACACTTCACAAATCTAACAACATTCAAAATTCCACTATATACTACGTTCAGTACTCCTCACCCCGATGGTACAGCCCATGGTGGTTCAGCGATAATTATCCGCAGCTGTGTCTCGCATCATCAACTACCGCAATATCAAACAGATAAAATCCAAGGTACGAGCGTCCACGTAAATTCAATACCCTGGAATTTTAACATAATCGCAATATACAGTCCACTACGTCATGCAATATCCACAGACGAATATAAAGACTTCTTGGCAGCAGATTCGTGGTCGGTGGAGTCTGGAACGCGAAGCACACGGACTGCGGATCAAGACTTAAACAACTAAAGGTCGAAATCTTTTGAAAGTCATGACTGACAACAGTTACGATTGCCTTACTAACGGAATCCCAACGTATTGGCCAAGCGATCCCAGAAAACTTCCAGATCTACTGGATTTCTTTGTAATAAAAGGAATACCAAGGAACAACTCATTGATAGAATCTAACTATGACCTCTCATCTGATCATACACCAGTTATCAATAGCATGAGCACTACTGTTATAAAAATATCACCCTCTCCTCGACTTACCTCAAAAAACACTAACTGGACCGCTTTTCAATCCTATCTACAAGAACATACTAATCTTAAACTACGGATCAAATCTCCAGACGACTTGGATACAGCAGCTCAATACTTGTGCAAAAAGCTGCCTGGCAATCTACACCCCAAACAGGAAACAAATCAACACCTACCAATAAGGTGCCCCTCCATATTCGTCAACTCATTGCTGAAAAACGCCGAGCAAGAAGAATCTGGCAAAGATATAGAAATAATGTAGATAGTCATACTTACAATAGACTAAGCAGGCAGCTAAAAATAGCCATCAGGGATGCGAAAACGACACCTTCGAGCAATACGTTACAAACCTTAAAACAAATGATCAGACATTATGGAAGGCGACAAAGAAACTTAAGAGACCGTACACGACGATACCTCCCATTTGTAAACCAAATGGCGAATGGGCGCGCTCCGACAAAGATAAAGCAGACATCTTTGCTGAACACCTAGCCGATGTCTTCCGAATTCAGCAAGGAGCTCCAGATGAAGAAGTGGAAAGATTTAACGATGCGGCTCACTCCCTATTAAAAGTTTCACTCCTACCGAAGTCAAAAAAGAAATAAATAAACTCAACATACGAAAGGCTCCAGGATATGACTTAATCTCGGGCCAAATATTAAAACAACTTCTTCGCAAGTCTATTGTTCTCCTGACCGTCATATTTAATCGCATGATAAGTTTATCCTATTTTCCCGTAATATGGAAATTTGCCGAAATTATCATGATACCCGAACCAGGAAAAAAACTTAATGAACCTACGTCTTACCGATCCATAAGTCTACTCCCGACCATAAGCAAAGTTTTTGAGCGATTGCTGCTACAGAGGATCTATGCAGACCATGTCCCACTGCTACTACCAAAACATAAGTTTGGCTTTCGAGAAAATCACTCAACCACTCAACAAGTCCACCGGATAGTCAACGAAATATCAAAAATCCACGAAGAAAAGAAATTCTGCAACCCTGTATTCTTATATATCTCCCAAGCGTTCGAAAAAGTTTGGCACAGAGGTTTGCTGTATAAATTAAAAAATGCCCTATCTAGTAACTATTTCCTTCTACTTAAATCCTATTTGTCAAACAGACACTTCCGTGTAAAATTTAACGACCAACTGTCCAATTTCCATCCCATCAACTCCGGTGTTCCCCAGGGTAGTGTTCTCGGGCCGCTGCTTTTCCTACTGTACTCAGCCGATATACCCGAAACCAACAATACCATAATTGCTTCCATTGCCGACGATGTAGCAATACTTGCTGTAAATGAAGATCCCGTAAAAAATCTCCAGCATCATCTGGATATACTAAATAACTGGTACTTTCGATGGCAAACAAAAGTAAACAAAACAAAATCAGTCAAAATAACGTTCACTACACGTCACACCATCTGCCCACCTGTAAGAATGGATAACGTACAACTACCTATTGCTACAGAAGCAAAATACCTTGGCCTCCATCTTGACCAACGTCTCACTTGGAAGAAACATATTTAAACTAAAAGACTTAAAGTTCCGCCAAATGTAGGAAATTAAAGCTTTCCCTCTCCAAGAAAATCCTGCTATACAAAACCATGCTCAAACCTATCTGGACTTATGGACTTCAACTATGGGGCTGTGCAAAACCATCGTCACTGAATATTATCCAAAAATTCCAATCTAAAGTACTAAGATCGATAGTTAATGCACCATGGTACGTAAGTAACCAGACACTCCATGATGACTTCAAGATTCCTTTCATCAGGGAGGAAATTCCCAGAGCAGCGTCGCTGCACATCGAACGCATCGTATATCACGACAATGAGCTAGTCGAGAACCTTTTCAACAATGGTCCTGCCACTAGAAGACTTGACAGAGCCTGGCCTCAAGATCTTTTTCAAAACTGAAAAATGTAGAATAAGGTGAAACATCATTGGATGTTTTCCTTTCACGCGCAAAAACCTTCAACATATTTACTTAATACTCTGTAATGATGTAGATTGTAAATAAAGCCAAAAAAAATACATAGCCACATAAAATATCGATAATAACAAAGGAAAAACTCGACAACCACGTTTTTTATTAGAATTATGTCATGCAAAAGTTAGCTATAAAATTGTTATCAATTTCAAATCATTAGCGAGAGAAGTATGTGTATAACCCGACAGAAAAGCCCGAAAGTTTAACCCGACAAAATATTATATATA
>CAXKVY010007174.1:0-24638 GCA_964058915.1 Tetropium fuscum | reverse complement strand
TTATGTACCTGAGTATGTTCATTAAGACCAAATTCGAAATTTTTAGATACAGATACAACACATGTAAAATGTCAAGGACAGAATGCTAACTGTACGTGGATCTGGCGGATCCATAAATTTTCCTTACCAACCAATTTTAAAATCAAAATATGTAATTACATTAATTTAATCATTACATTAAATTATTGTAAAAGCTTTGAAATGCAAGACATAGAGAATGCTGTATATCTAGGTCTTATATATATTAATGAGGTATTCGAGGGCATGACATCGTTTCCTCGGAGAAATTTGAAGTCGAACTGAAATCCATATTATTGTGTATGAATGACTGCACTACCAATATAGTAAATAATTATATAGAGGTGCCATGCTACTATGCGTGCCTAGACGTTCTAAATGTATAAACTTGTCAAACTGTTGCAAAGAAGATCGTTTATCAACAAGATTACAAAGATACAAAGTTTGTTGAAACATAGCCATACTCGTACAACGCATTTAATGCCATATTACCTTTTATTGCTTATTGTATTCTTCAGTTTTCAGGCGTTTTTCACTGTCTATATAAAATATTTAACATTCCCAGTGAGTTCATAGTATTATTCATTTTTTTCGTTTTTCGCTAAAACCACCGGGGAATAAAAAACGTCTCACTTAATATTTATTTGAGCTAGAAGATTTAGGCAACTTATGTGCACCAGAAACTTTCTGAGAAGTTTTCAATAATAACTTTTCAGGTTATTGTGCTCTCTCAGGTCGGCCACCAGACGTATAGGACGAATTTCTTTCCGAACTTATCAGCATGGAAAAATTCGAAATCTCAATTTATTTCCTTTTAAGATGTAAAGAATAACGTGATACTGAATATACTCGTATATCTTATATATTATATATATATATATATATATATATATATATATATATATATATATATATATATATATATATATATATATATATATATATATATATATATATATATATATACATATATATATATATATATATATATATATATATATATATATATATATATATATATATGTATATATATATATATATATATATATATATATATATATATATATATATATATATATATATATATATATATATATATATATATATATATATATATATATATATATATATATATATATATATATATATATATATATATATATATATATATATATATATATATATATATATATATACTGTATCCAACGAGAGAATAGACTTGCACTCGAGCGAAAATTCGTCTGTTTTGGTCAGATCTCCGCCCCTTAGAACATTAGTTCAACGCCCTCAACGTCTTAATTGGTTCAGCAGGTAGTCAGGGCCGGCGCCTGGGTCCGATACCTACCTGGTACCTAATCATATAAAGTACCTACTACTGCCTACCTATTCACAGTTTGTATTTGTAGTCTCGCAAGTACTACTTACGAATTTATTTCATCGATGACGGTCCTGCGTAGCTCGTTACAGAGCCCCTCCTCTTTAGTCGCCGATGCGCAAAGCAAGTCCATTCTCTCGTTGGATACAGTATATATATATATATATATATATATATATATATATATATATATATATATATATATATATATATATATATATATTAGCTTTGAAATTCTTTGCTATTCATATTTGTTTTGTGAAAAGTAATCTTGGGTTTGTAGCATTTCATTACATAGAGAAATAAGAGAAATAAGCAAATAGACGAATAAGAAGGAAGAGACACTTACCAGTGCTATATTTGGACATACATACGGAAACGAACCACTATACATACGGAAACGAACCACTTAGAAGTTGTACAAGTTCTTTCACCTTTATTGAGGATCTTCAGAGCAGTGTACGATTTATTTCATTGATTATTTATACTTGAATTTAAATTATAATACTCCAACACTTGCAGTGACGTTTTATGACATTAGTTTTTGACGGAACTCAAATTCTTAGAATACACAAATCGTAGATTAGATTTATATTTGTTCAATTTGAACATATTATATATAAAAACATTAGGTATACAGTTATCCAGAAGATGTTAAACTTTAAAATGCATAAAATCTTGTTGAACCTATTGAAAAACAACTACTTTTTCCAGCTATATGCGGGAGAATATTGAATTACATTTACAATAGAGTTCTGAAAGCATTCAAAGAGGGAGTTACAAACTTAAGATTTCTTTTCACAAAACAAATGTGAATAGCAAGGAACTTAAAAGCTAATTTAAAAAAAAGAAAATCTGAAAATCAACCGTCATTTTTCAACATGGCGATCTAAAACAGCTTCGATTATGGGACCTTTAGTATATTTAATAAGATGGTAACTGCAACATGTCCCCCATTGCTTATACTACTTTTTTCGAGGTCAAAATCTATTTTTTTCTGCACTATATTTGATGGTTATACAACATTTGGTAGCAGAAATATGTGCTATACGTATTTTTTGGTTTGTTTAATTTTATTTTGTTTCATTTATGGGTACTTTCGTAAAAAATCCTTGCTGTGACAATATAACTGCAACCACGCAGAGCATATTATATTAACAATATAACGTGAAAGCGATGAATAGCAGTTATTTTACTTCGAATCCTTCCATTTCGACAAAGGCGGTGTGAACAGAGTTTAGTTAAATGACAATAATTTCTTAAATGTAGGTATTGACAGTACTTTGCAGTGTACTTTGTCAGTGAGCCATGAGGGCTGATATTTGTTATTCATGGTAATTTTCCACTGGGGAAATGGCCACTGAAAGGAAGGTGGAATATTAATATGATCACTTTTCTTGTAGAACTGCCGCACCGGTGTTCTTTAATGATATATACATACCTACATAATAAATATGTGTCTATGCCGAGTTGAATAAACCTCGATAAATCGATAAAGATTTATGTATACAGAACTGTTTTTTTCAAATAAATTACGTTGGTGCTTTAGATAATTATTTTAATGAGGGTTTCAATTAGTGTATGTAACTGCCATGGTAAAACATTGGGTTTTAGGTAGGTAACTTATAAAAAGTAAGCAAAAAAAAACTTTATTTATTTTAGTACTTACCTAGCTTATGTGAATTATTGATATTTATTTCGAACTACTGGTATACATGATATGTATACTAGTTTTCTTTCACGTAGTTCCTCATTAAATAATTAAATAAATAACCCTTTAATTACCTTTCGGTTTTTTATAGCACCTATCCCTTTGATAATTTTTTTATATTACTCATTAAAATTTACGGACAATAGTTTTACGAGTTTTCTCAATAATTGTAAATTGTATAACATAAATTTATTAGATAAATATATATATATTATATTGTATAAATGTATTATATTAAAAATATTAATTATCGATAGAAATTCGGAACATTAGAGGACAACATTCGAGTTTGACGTTTGTTATCTATTTAATTATAATCTGTCAGTGTCAGCGTTATTGCAAGTTCATCATGGTAAAAAAATAAAAGGTTTTAATCCAGGTTTTAGTTTAGCACCAGGTATATTAATAACATTTTAAATCGGGCAAACGATTTTACTGTTGATAGAACTTTCTGCCTCCTATGAAGTTTGCTGGAAAATGATAACTCACTAAATAATATATTTTCAAATGTAGTGTTAACACTGCCGGTATTGGCTATTGTATATACTTTAAATTTGTTGAAGCATGGTGATGATCAAATAATTCTACTCACAATTCTCAGATGATCAAGCCAGAATATCAATACGAAAACTGATTAAATAAAATATTTGCAGGAATCCATGTTACCTGAAATTCAGTTAGCTGAAGTTGACCAAGATATATGAAATGGATTCAGTTTTCAATCAGTAAGTAGTATGCGCGTGCTTCTCTGTATTTACTCTAGAGGGACAAGTGGTAAAATATCCCTATCGCTTCCTTTTTCCAATTAGAATTCAAGCATTGTATTGTGTATGCTGACTATAGAGGCTATTATAAGTATATGTGTTCATCATATAAGCATATAGAACTTATTTCGAAAGTTTATTATGTTTTACATTGGTAATGCGAGTTTCAATTCGGGTCGAGCGACACAATTTTTTTAAAAAGAAAAATTTTATTTCCGGAGACAAACTAACAGTTACAAGTTTGAGGAAAAGCTGTTTTACAAAGGCATGAAAGCTTATTTATAACGTCGGTGTTATCTATCCCTGACTTTGCAGTCTGCACTATGCATTATATTATTATAAGAGTAACTTACAATGTGGGATCGTAACTTATCGGCAATTAGATAATACCTATAAGTGTTTGTACCTGAAACAAGCCTTGAGACTAGATAGTTTAGATAACTTTTATAACTTTATTGACATTCTAAGTTGCAGGCAAAGTGCCATCACGAATCCTGGAAAATAACATCCAAGAACTTAATATCTACTTAATATCTAATAATATCTTACCATCAGTGTACACTGAAAAAAATAAATGAGAGAAACGAACGAAAGGAAGCAAAATTGGTAACAAAAATTTTAGTCCAGGCAATAAATAGGTACAAAACAAAGACATCTGTTGGACATAGGTTTCCTGATAGTAGTACACTTGAGAATGCAACTTCGAGGGGGTTGCCGCTTAAGGGGTGGGGGAATGAAGATTCAGCATCGCGGCGCTTTCCTGGAAATAGCGCCGTTGTTGTAAGTGCTACTAAGAAGTTCAAATAAAATATGTAAATAACGAAATTATACATGATTTTAGTCTTTTTAATTTTTCGTTTGCGATCAGTAGTTGCCGGCTCGCCAAAGTTCTACGACACGCCAAAGATGGTGGGTTGATTTGTAATTTTCAACAAAATCAAATTTTTGTCGCAGATTTCGACGGAGATCGGCTTTAAATAATAACAGATAAAATAATCATTTCACTATCCCGCCGTTTCCACCCACGCGTTGTACCCTATTGTTAATCCCCACCACGGGGAGGCTATTTTTTAACTCTACTTAGAAGGCCTTTTTCAAAAATTATATTAAAAATTATTGTAGAAAAACGACAAATTCTGAATAGTCGACCAACGCCAAAAATAGCGCCAATTTTTAACGTATGGAGAAGAGATCGGGGAACTTTAATATTTTATACCTCTTGGTATGATAATTATCAATAATTATGTGGAAGTTTTCATATAACGAAAGTTTATACTGCTGGCCATATATTTAAATGGGTAATGCAAAAAATTCATTGTATTCAAAAGTTGGTTATGAGACTGGTTGGAGACTCCAAAATTTTTGTCGTATCTACTAAAATGTACGAAGGTTGTGCCTTCACCTCTTGCAGCTACCACTTGCCGCTACTGATTTCTTTTTGGAAAATAAGAAACGTCTTCTTCTGCATCGGAATGGAACGGTTTTGTGTAACACGCAACGATAGAATTTAATACAAACTTTTCGCAGATCATATCTACCATTTACAAACGCTGCGACCTCAAAATGACAGGAAGCAGACAATAGAAGACAAACGTGCAGTTACAGAAAGACATAATATGCAGTCAGTGTCGAAGGTAGGGACAAATAATTGATAATAGTGAAAAAAATATTTTATTGTACAAAAATAGTGATCAAAAATTCACAGATCTTGCATCTTTCCCAAGTATCTTAAGTGTATTGAAAATACCAGATGCAACTATAATGCTCCTATAACTGCTATTTTAGAGCTTTTATTTTGCCCCTTCGGAATGGGAAACTCGCCGAATCGCACTAACTTAAGCAATATGCTGCTAATAAAAACTTCTACTACTAATAACTTCTACTGGTAGTTATTGGCTAGTGATTGAATTATCATATGACATAGTACAAACTTTTATTTTGCATCCATATTATTTCTATATCAGTATAATAGGAGGAAAAGTACATTGATAATACAAAAATGTCTGTATCTGTAGCATAGATTAAAAATCATTTATACCTGTTTTTAAAATGGTCAATAATAATAATATAAAACATTCTTGTATCAGCTTCCTTATGTTCCGTAAATTCTAATTCCGTGGCCACGTTAGTATCAAATTTGGCGCACATAATTGTTTTGGTATTTTCTTCTGCCATAAAAGCTAATAATACATTTATAGCTTCTGGTAAGGTGTGATGGTGAGTGTCACTATGGGCTATGACCATAGGTATTAATCATGGCAAATTATATTATAAATGTCCATTGAAATAAATCGTACATCATCCCGATGAGCCTCAATAAAGGTGAATGAGCTTGTAGAACTTCTAAATGAATCGTTTCCATGTGTATGTCCGCAGATGCCACTGGTAAGTATTTTTCGTTTGACTATTTGTCCCTGTAGATTATTTCTATATGTAAAGAATTGCTAATCTAATGGCATACAAGTCCAAAAATTAAAATTTTATGTAATGTCCAAATACAAATTTACTGTACCTAATTACAATGTCTAACGTATCATAATTACAATGTGGCGGGCATTTTGCGTATCGAGTTTATAGCAATGACGGAGGGTTATTACAACCATTACCTTTCTTCCTTTGCAGCACCTACTAAATTTATATCTGATATCAACTTTAAGCTGCCATAACACGAATCTTATAGACATTGTAGTGTAAGTTGAATAATCCTTTATATTGTTCTCTCAGCATGATTTTGTTCCTTTCCTCCCTCTATATTTAAATTTGTTATATTATTATTAATTAAATATTTTATCCGCATTTGAAATTCAATATATTTCAGATTTTTTGCTCATGGAAGGACCGGAGTACCATAGAGAAATAAGTAAATAGATGAATAATAAGGTTCGTAAGTTCGTTTATTTCGTCATTAAATATGTGCAGTGTTTAAAATCATAATCTATAGTGAAAATCTAAAAAGCATAAATAGTAACATTACGTGATTGGTTGACTACAATGTATATGGAAATACGAGTAACTACGGAAGTCTTTGTTTCTGTGAAGAGACTTCCATAACAATAGATAATAATACTAATAGTTCGTAAAGGCACTTAAAAATGGTTACTTAACTTAACTCCGCTGCAGTTTTCTGAACGACAAATCCATTGCAGTAGCAGCATACCATCAATAGGGGTCAACATAATAGTGATTCAGTGCAGTGCGCGAGTGATTGTTTTTGGTTTACAAAGGCTTAACTAGGCAATAAGGTTACAAACAGACAACAATTATTTTTTATAATAAGTGTTTTAATAGATAACAATATGGCTTATTTAGAAATATCTGTCTCACATTGTTCGTTAAGGATTTTATATCCCATGTTTATAGTAATCTAAGGTATGATAGGTTGTCTCAGGATGGATTAAGCTTATTTTTTTGTTCAATGTTATTGAATAACCATCAAAGTATAAATGTTGTTAATAAATAGATGTACTAGTTAAATATTAACCAATCTCTCTCTTTTTTTCTAGAATTAATTCAGTATTAATAAAGGAGTCACATATTAGCTGGTTTAAGAAGGGCGTATGCAGAAAATATTTGCAAGCACCACGAAATGGTGCTTCAAAAAACCCCAAACACCCCCTAAAACAAAAATGCCACGACCGTCGCGCCGCTATTTTAAACGATATTATGTTGTTCTAGTATTTAAATCTATGATAATGGAAATAATGTATGATTAGATAACTATGTTATTTCGCTGCTTTTACATGGGCGAGACACACAAAATTATGCTTAATGATTCTTTTTTATTATGTGCAATATGCGCATACCTACTGCAGGGAATGTAGTAAATATACTCTGCAGGTAACCATAGAACAATGGGAGGTATCAGTATGCAGCTCATAATCCCTGGACGTTTTAGCGCTTAATGTGCTATTTCATCTCTCTTCACAATAATTTGCAATCCTTTACGACTTGTAAAGCTAATGAAACCAACTAAATATGTTAGAATATATTTCACACAAAATTATTCTTGGACTTATTCCGTCTACACGGTTTATGGAGTTAGGCACCACGACAAATGTTTTCGCCATTTTTAAGAGACTGCACGGGAAATTCAAAGTCATAAGTATTTATTCTTTTGACATACAAGATTTATAGTAAATGTCATTATAAACGTGCTTACAAGTTTTAAAAAAATGTAATGTATTTTTAACTTAAACGGTTTTATTTTAAATCATTAGTTGTATTAAAAACTACAAAATAATTGGGACACAAACCTGAACCTGAGAATTTGACGAACTGTAACTTATAAATTTGGCAGAACAGAAAATATTTTTTTCAAGTTTTTTGGGATGGTAAAGATAGCTGGTTCTCATTTTCTGCCACCAAGTGGATTTGCGCAAATTTGCGAATTTTGCCAAAAAAAATTTAAAAAATTATAAGTGGCACTTGGAGCGACGAAAATTCTTTCTTGTAATCTTGCACATAAGTAGTTTTACTGATTAACAAAAGATTTCATGATGTTACTGGCTCACCAAAAAGGTACGTCAAGAATGAAAATAAAGAGAAAAATGTTAATTTCTCTAACCATTTTAACAACTTTGGCAACAAAAAGTTGTGCAAGACTCCTGCAAAACTAGAAGTAATTATACCTACCCATAATTCGTTTAACCATTCTCATGATTAACAGTTTCTTATTTCATATGTACACACAACTAAGAGAGGAAACCTAAGAAAGAGAATGAGTTTATATTTAAAGCCACAAATATACCGTGTCATCAGTTACATTTATGAAATGAAATCTTCATTTTACCAAGTGAGGTTAACGATTAGGGAAAGCGATATTTTTCAGTTTTAATATTCCCGGTTCGTAATATAAAACGTGGAGTTGACAAACTCTAATCTTTTAAAATATTCTGCGTTTCGCGTAAAATTAATTCACCGAAATGTAAATGTAGTCAGGCCTTATTTATTTAAAAGTTTACAGGTAGGAAAGAAGATCCTGAACTTCTGCTGCGAGCGCATTTATAATATCGTTTTAATTTATGTAGGATTTTAATGAACGACAATTTTATTTGCATTGCCAAGCTACATCTGCTTTGTTTCCCCTGTGCAAATCAATACATGTTTGCAAAGCTATGTAATTAAATGTAATGCGTTGTCATATGTAAGGTTGTCATATATTTTATATATATGTCCAGATAGGCAAGGTACAGATGGTAAGTGTGTCTTCCTTATTATTAAACTATTTGCTTATTTCTCTAGGTAATGAATTGCTACAAACCCTAGATTTCTTTTCGCATTCTTTACGCATTCTTTTCGCAGAATGCCATTGTTAAATGCCATTGTCAAATGATAATATCTGATTCGTGCGGTAAAGAAACCGTTCATCGTCTTCCTATAGTAGAAACATGGGAAAATGGCGAGCAGTTGCTTGTAGTTCCTCAGCTTTCATCCGGAAGAGGGACAGAAACATCTTCAATTGTTAACGATACATTATTGGAATGGTCCTTAGAAAATAAATCCTTAATATATATATATATATATATATATATATATTAGGGTGGCCCATCTTTTTCGAAATCGAATTTTTTTCTTTCTCACCCCAGAAAATGGTTCCATTTGAAGAAAAAAGAGTTCACTTAAAATATTATTGCGGCAAATTTAAGGCAAGGGGTGCCGCAGAACACATTATTATACAATAATAGAAGTAAATGGAAATTATTTACAGAAGGAAGAAATTATTTACATTCTTTGGTTGATGTATGGTCTCTTTTTTTAAATCAGCAATATTTATCTTGACTAATCAAGTCATACAAATCAAAGACATCATCTGTTGTGATTATAACATGTGTAAATCCGTAGTCTAAGACAACTAGACTAGAAGTTTTCTAAATAAAACTCGTTTTATCTGTCTGTATTTTATTATGAACCGTTTTGTTTTTTCATACATAGTACCAAATATTATCCTAAATCTACAAGATATATAGTAATAAAAGCAATATTTTTTGCCAAATTTTTAGTCAATATTTTTAGTCCAAAGCATGCGAGAGGGTTTCTTTTTTTACATTTGGAAACCGTGATTTATAATATTTTACAACTTGGAGTAAAAAAACTATTTTTGGTCTTCATTTTTTAATAAAATGTCATTATAGTCACCAATAAGTTCCCCTCTCAGCGGCATCATTTACAACTTTAATTTTATTTACAATATTGAAATATCAAATATAACATTCATTTTCACTCCATGTTGTTGGATCATTTTCCAAAAATTCCATAGACAAACCACATTTTTTAAAAAACTGTTTAGTGTTCTCGCATATGTAGTCCTGAATTTCCTTATTTTCAATGTCAGTAATGTCACTAATCATAAGTCGTTTAATACCCTCCTGATTTGGTGATTTCCTATTCAAAGCTTTAACCATTTCTCTTTTAGTGGTAACTGAAATATCGTCATCAAAGAAAGATAAGCCAATATTAACTGAATTAAGGTACCACAAATGGTTCACTATTTTACTACTTGCGGCTTGAGATATTTCTTTGTCAATATTTTGATAATTAATGAGTTCTTTACAAAAGTCTAAGTCATGAAGCGGTGCTTTACTAGTAAATGACGCTTTAAACCAGGCCTTTACATAAACCTTTACAATAAAGATACATATATGTTCAATAGATATTTTTTCTTTTTTGGCTGTGATGGGCCAGGCTGGTCTTGTAAAAACTCTTCTTGGGCCTCAATTATTTCATCTTCATTTTCGTTGGAGTCAGCTGAATTACTGCTTGATGATGGACAGGTGACTGTTTCCTCTAATCTAGCTTTTTCTTGTTGACTTCTTTGCATTCGTTCGGATAATTTCTGTAATTTCTCCTCAGCTGATTTTTCTTGAGAAGCAAGTTGGTTATCAATACCATGCATAAATCCAGGACGTCCCTTTTTTCTTTGGTTAATTAAAAACTGTTTATCTTCATCTATTTTCATCAACTCCAACGCGTTTGCATGAGAAATATCAAAAAGATCGTCCAATTTTCCAGCGAAAATTTTTTCTTTTCCTCCCGCACTGGCCCTTTTAGCCGATTTTTGTAAGTTCCTCCACTCTGCATAAAGTTTATCTAGTTGTTTAACACAATGAAAATCCTGACGTGTTGGAATACAAGCTTTATCCCAAAAAACTGACACCTCTTTTATTGTTAATTTAGCACTTTCGTGTACACTTAGCTTCACTTCACGAATGTTATAAAAGAGCACTTGTAATACCTGTCTATTAGACGGCAATTTATTGCCAATCATTTGTGACTAATAGTGTCCAACTAAGTAAATGAAAGTATCCTTTCGTAAAGGTCTAACATCAGTCATCGTTAAATACTTTTTCAAAAAGGAACGTACACTAGAACTTATAATGTCACCTCTGTAAAACACAGTTGGAAACTGACATGAAAACCTACTCTAGGTGCATTATATTATATTTCCAAACTTATAAATATTCCAAAAGAAATAATTTCTACTAAATAATTACACCAATGAAACATTATGAGAAAAGAGGTAAACCGGTCCAGGTAGATATTTGTATTGTAATTACAATTCAAGTGTATTGCCCTAATAAAATTCTATCTACAAATTTCTACCTGGATGCGGCACGGGTTACCGTTCACCGAATTATCTGAAACTTTGACATAAATAATTCCTAATATAATAGTATATTTTCGTGGGGTGAGACTTAAAAAATTCACAAAAAAAAAACCCTATATAAATGGGCCACCCAAATATATATATATATATATATATATATATATATATATATATATATATATATATATATATATATATATATATATATATATATATATATATATATATATATATATATATATATATATATATATATATATACCTATATAGAATGAAATGTATAAAATAAACGCAAAGGAACGACTGCCATATTTTATTAGAAATAAAAAGTCATTTATTTTAGCGAACAGTGTAATTATATAGAAAATAGAACTCGCATTACTTCTTATTACCTAGGTACATTGCACTACTTTCAGCAAGTTGGAATGTGCTCTTTTCGGAGTTACTTATCTAATTCCAGACACGGGTAAGGGATTAAAACTAAATGATTTATCATTACAAATACCTCCTCGTATATCCTTATAAATATTTCAAAGCAGGGGAAGCCGGCAGAACAGGTTAACCAATAAACCAACCGAAACCCTTTTATTATTTAGAACTAAGGCGTCTCCGCCACAAATGCACATACACACAAGCAATATGAGATACACGTCCATGTTCCTTGATCAAACGTTGCAACTGAAACATATCGGCTCTGTTTTCTTTACCAACCAGTTAAATGTATTAAACATGATATCATGCTTTTGTTTTAGCTTTTGTGGCAGAGTTTTCTGTCAAGAAGCGCCGACCGAGCTGGTGATTGATATAAAATTTTGGGATATGCTAACTGCACGATATGTTTTGAATATCAGATATAGAATTTGCTCGCTCACTGTCCTTTGCAGTGGCTTCAGACTCACCCAACCTGAAAGAGAGTTTACAGAATTAAAATACACCTCAAAGGAGCGAGATATTTGAGGAGCTGAATAATTTTAATATGGAAAAGCGGTCTGAAAATATAGAAAAGTCGTCTCAGCTGAAAATAATTACAGATATCTTTGTGTTTCATGGCTACAAGTAAAAGCTTTTAGCATATACTTACTTTATGTCAGCAGAAAAATAAGGTATTTGTGCTACATTTAGGGAAATGAGAGATTATATAGAAATTTTTTCTCGGATCGACTGCAAAATATTGATTTTCCAAACAGTTTTTAAGTACCAAAGTATTACTTATGCTTAAAGCTCAACTTATGTCAACATATTATAATCTCAATACATGAAAATTGAACTTACTAACTCAAGTTATTAACAAATAAAATTCATAAATATTCTAAGAATTGCAACATGGAACGCCAACGGCCTGCTTAACCATAAGCAGGAAATTACTACATTCTTAAGCATAAATAAAAATGACATTTTACTCATTTCCGAAACACTTCACAAATCTAACAACATTCAAAATTCCACTATATACTACGTTCAGTACTCCTCACCCCGATGGTACAGCCCATGGTGGTTCAGCGATAATTATCCGCAGCTGTGTCTCGCATCATCAACTACCGCAATATCAAACAGATAAAATCCAAGGTACGAGCGTCCACGTAAATTCAATACCCTGGAATTTTAACATAATCGCAATATACAGTCCACTACGTCATGCAATATCCACAGACGAATATAAAGACTTCTTGGCAGCAGATTCGTGGTCGGTGGAGTCTGGAACGCGAAGCACACGGACTGCGGATCAAGACTTAAACAACTAAAGGTCGAAATCTTTTGAAAGTCATGACTGACAACAGTTACGATTGCCTTACTAACGGAATCCCAACGTATTGGCCAAGCGATCCCAGAAAACTTCCAGATCTACTGGATTTCTTTGTAATAAAAGGAATACCAAGGAACAACTCATTGATAGAATCTAACTATGACCTCTCATCTGATCATACACCAGTTATCAATAGCATGAGCACTACTGTTATAAAAATATCACCCTCTCCTCGACTTACCTCAAAAAACACTAACTGGACCGCTTTTCAATCCTATCTACAAGAACATACTAATCTTAAACTACGGATCAAATCTCCAGACGACTTGGATACAGCAGCTCAATACTTGTGCAAAAAGCTGCCTGGCAATCTACACCCCAAACAGGAAACAAATCAACACCTACCAATAAGGTGCCCCTCCATATTCGTCAACTCATTGCTGAAAAACGCCGAGCAAGAAGAATCTGGCAAAGATATAGAAATAATGTAGATAGTCATACTTACAATAGACTAAGCAGGCAGCTAAAAATAGCCATCAGGGATGCGAAAACGACACCTTCGAGCAATACGTTACAAACCTTAAAACAAATGATCAGACATTATGGAAGGCGACAAAGAAACTTAAGAGACCGTACACGACGATACCTCCCATTTGTAAACCAAATGGCGAATGGGCGCGCTCCGACAAAGATAAAGCAGACATCTTTGCTGAACACCTAGCCGATGTCTTCCGAATTCAGCAAGGAGCTCCAGATGAAGAAGTGGAAAGATTTAACGATGCGGCTCACTCCCTATTAAAAGTTTCACTCCTACCGAAGTCAAAAAAGAAATAAATAAACTCAACATACGAAAGGCTCCAGGATATGACTTAATCTCGGGCCAAATATTAAAACAACTTCTTCGCAAGTCTATTGTTCTCCTGACCGTCATATTTAATCGCATGATAAGTTTATCCTATTTTCCCGTAATATGGAAATTTGCCGAAATTATCATGATACCCGAACCAGGAAAAAAACTTAATGAACCTACGTCTTACCGATCCATAAGTCTACTCCCGACCATAAGCAAAGTTTTTGAGCGATTGCTGCTACAGAGGATCTATGCAGACCATGTCCCACTGCTACTACCAAAACATAAGTTTGGCTTTCGAGAAAATCACTCAACCACTCAACAAGTCCACCGGATAGTCAACGAAATATCAAAAATCCACGAAGAAAAGAAATTCTGCAACCCTGTATTCTTATATATCTCCCAAGCGTTCGAAAAAGTTTGGCACAGAGGTTTGCTGTATAAATTAAAAAATGCCCTATCTAGTAACTATTTCCTTCTACTTAAATCCTATTTGTCAAACAGACACTTCCGTGTAAAATTTAACGACCAACTGTCCAATTTCCATCCCATCAACTCCGGTGTTCCCCAGGGTAGTGTTCTCGGGCCGCTGCTTTTCCTACTGTACTCAGCCGATATACCCGAAACCAACAATACCATAATTGCTTCCATTGCCGACGATGTAGCAATACTTGCTGTAAATGAAGATCCCGTAAAAAATCTCCAGCATCATCTGGATATACTAAATAACTGGTACTTTCGATGGCAAACAAAAGTAAACAAAACAAAATCAGTCAAAATAACGTTCACTACACGTCACACCATCTGCCCACCTGTAAGAATGGATAACGTACAACTACCTATTGCTACAGAAGCAAAATACCTTGGCCTCCATCTTGACCAACGTCTCACTTGGAAGAAACATATTTAAACTAAAAGACTTAAAGTTCCGCCAAATGTAGGAAATTAAAGCTTTCCCTCTCCAAGAAAATCCTGCTATACAAAACCATGCTCAAACCTATCTGGACTTATGGACTTCAACTATGGGGCTGTGCAAAACCATCGTCACTGAATATTATCCAAAAATTCCAATCTAAAGTACTAAGATCGATAGTTAATGCACCATGGTACGTAAGTAACCAGACACTCCATGATGACTTCAAGATTCCTTTCATCAGGGAGGAAATTCCCAGAGCAGCGTCGCTGCACATCGAACGCATCGTATATCACGACAATGAGCTAGTCGAGAACCTTTTCAACAATGGTCCTGCCACTAGAAGACTTGACAGAGCCTGGCCTCAAGATCTTTTTCAAAACTGAAAAATGTAGAATAAGGTGAAACATCATTGGATGTTTTCCTTTCACGCGCAAAAACCTTCAACATATTTACTTAATACTCTGTAATGATGTAGATTGTAAATAAAGCCAAAAAAAATACATAGCCACATAAAATATCGATAATAACAAAGGAAAAACTCGACAACCACGTTTTTTATTAGAATTATGTCATGCAAAAGTTAGCTATAAAATTGTTATCAATTTCAAATCATTAGCGAGAGAAGTATGTGTATAACCCGACAGAAAAGCCCGAAAGTTTAACCCGACAAAATATTATATATATTCACAAATTATTGTATTCTGGTTTTAATAGTCATATATCATAAGATAATAAGTTGTCATGTGGTTTCCAAAAATTAGTATATACTTACCTCGCAACATATCTATAAACAATACATGAGTTTGAGCAATTCCTATGAATTTTACTGAAATTAAGGACTTTTTCTGCCTGTAAAAATAGGTTTCTTCTATATTGGCAGCTTCTGTTATTTTAAGGAACAGCTTTGGAATTAAATATATCAAAGATCAAATTCTGGTTCTATTATGCAAATAACATACTTGTGATTTGGCTTCACATGAAATAAACTTGATGTATACCGAAAAAATATAAACAGGAAATAAAGAAATAAAATGAGGAATTAGAAATACATATGTAAAAAAAGGGTACTGAAAGAATGGATATAAAAAGAGGAATATATATTATTTTACTCTATTGATAAATAATACAATTAATCTTTCGGTTTATAGATACTGCTGATATATGGCGAATGCGCCGCAACTAATGTAAATATTTATTTACATGATCAAACTATGCATTTCTTTAACATACTAAGACTGTTACAATATGTGAATATTATAATTATTTATAATAGTCGACCATTTCAAAATGCTAATAGATGTTTTTCTTAATTTGATCATTAACAATATATTATTTTATATTGCATACCTATTTCCCAAAGCAGGTATACTAGGCATTTTAAACTTTTGCTGCCAAATTCGTACCCTACGAAGCATTTTTTTGGTTGTATTTATATAGAAGTCTTGAATAACACTTGGTAGTTACTCCACGATACACCTGGAGGAATTCGTGAAAACCACATGAAGCATGCCAGGTTCCAACTGCGTTTCATTCAAAGGGGGTGGGTCTCTCAGGTATTATAAGAATAGTGGCAATCATTTAAATTAATTTAATAATTAAATAACAAATAAATAACGATAGGCAGTCTGGTATAGTATACCACGACAGTAACCAATCTCCTTACAATATAACAAATGGTCATTCACTTACGCTCTGCAACGTACTCAAGCAATTTAGTCAGCATATAACTGGCAAAGAAACTCTGGCTCGCAAAGCCTACGGCACCAAACAACACACCCTCCAGCCTTCGAAAGAACTGTATTTCTATATTCTACAGCATGTACAGCTATATTCTTCTGTAGTTCCGAATGTCTTCATTTAACACATTTAACATACATTTAACGATATAACAGCTCAACTTGACAAGTACAGTTCACATTTAAATATTCCGCCTATCTAACTAATATCTATCTAAATACTAACAACAGCCCTGGAATGTTACACACGTCGTAAGGTCGCGGAAACCGCTGATTCGCGATTAACTCAATTTCTATGGCCCCAACAGGAACAACACCTGTAATACAAGTTGTATCTGTAAATTCTCTACCTTAACGGTATTGTCCATTTTTTCCCATTGGGGTTTTTATTTATTTATTTATTTATACTAGATCCAGCAGGCAAAGCCCAATTACAGGAAGTATATCCTTAAATTTAAAATTCAAATTACTTAAAATACAGACTAAAGTAACAGATAATAAAATTATATAAACCTATAATAATAAACTAAATTACAGAAGCAGCTATTAATTTTCAATTTAGAAGTAAGCTGGAAATGTTGTTTTTAAACTATTGTTTGGTAAGATGGAATATATCAACATTTGTAATACTATTATGACTTCTACATATAGTGGTTAATGGGCAATTAAAATGATGGTAGGAATTGGGTATTGAAAAATAAAATGTTTGTTGATTTCTAGATACTTGTCTAGGGACATTAAAATAAATTAGTTCCAGTAGTACAGGAGAGTCTATCAAATTGTGTACAATCTTAAATAAAAATAGTAAACCCATAATTTCGCGCCGCTTACGTAGTGAGAAAAAGTCGAATTCATCTAATAAAAGTTTTGGACGAATTCAACGACATCAATATATTTTGCATTATGGGGGTCCCAGACAATACTGCAATATTCCAACTTACTTCTGACAAGTGGGAAATAAAGAGTACAAATTGCATCCGTTGATGTAAATTCCCTGCTGCTACGTATGACGAACCCCAAAATTTTTGTAGCTTGTTTCTTAATATGTTCAATATGGTTGTTGAACGTTAATTTCGTATCAAAAGTGACACCTAAGTCGGTGGTTTCAAATACACGAGTTAACAAAGTGGAATTGATGGAATAATCGTAGGTACGTACATTAATTTTTCGGTGATACGTCATTATTTTACACTTGCCTATATTTAAAGATAACATATTCTTCTCACACCAATTGTTTAGAGTTATCAAATCATTTTGCAGAAGGTGACAGTCCCCTATATCTACTATTTCTCTGTAAATTTTCATATCGTCAGCAAATAGAAGTTTTGGGGAATTAATTTTATAACAGATATCAGCAATAAATAAAGTGAATAATAAGGGTCCTAAATTTGAACCTTGTGGCACACCGGAACTGGCAACAAATGCAGTAGATTTGACACCATCAATTTCTACAAAAAGTTTCCTACCGGACAAATATGATCTAAGCAAATTTATAATGTGACTGGATATTCCAAAGAAAGATAATTTCCTAAATGTTCCTAAATGTTCCTAGGTTCCTAAATGATATTCAAAGAATTTGTCATTGAAACGGAAGCAATTATTTCAAAAAAAGTTTTGTGAGGTTCACATATTCTTCTACTACTTCATTTCTATAGTTGTTTAATTCGAGTAAATCCGGAAGTTAGTTCCGGAAGTTCTGTTTAATTGCTACACTAGGAAATAATGAACAAACATCAAAGGAAATAAAAAGTTTACCCTCTTGCAATTGGATAGTATTGACCTGATCAATCATCTTTTCTACTATTAATGCTTATCATGTGATAATGATGAAAAACGTTTCGGTAGAATCCTATAGAAAAATTTGTTTAAATATTATTTAAAACAGTACAAAAAACATTGTGTTACTTTTTCACTATTATTAATGCAAATATAAATAAATAGATGATACTTATGACTCCTTCAGCTATCATATAATGTCTGTGTTGTTAATGTTGATATTAAAATGTGATCATATTACGTTAACACTTCTGATGCTAAGATGACAATCACTGAGAACTTTCATTACCAGATATTTTACCAGAATGTAGCTAAAAGAAAGCTTTCTATTTACGATATAAAAAGTGAGATCCATTATGAGACTGTTATACACACATGATAAAACGAGTATCCTTCCAAACATCGCAAGTAATGGTTTCTGTGAGAATCCACTCAAAAAACAATATAGCTGTATTTTCTGTGTAAACACGAGCAAAGTGGGAAACGATACCCAGACGATACCTTTTAATATCTATACATTTCGTAAAACACGTGGATTAATAAAGCGGTGAAGCCATTTGAAAAATAACCTGTAAAAGTTTATACCTTCAAGAAGAAATATTGAGAGAAGGTTCAAGAAGAAATATTGAGAGAAGAATATATTATCATTATTTATAACATTTATTTGGGCTACAGAAATCGGGTTATAAGTTTTACGATTCAATAATGCACCTTATATAATATTTTATTACGACCTTTATGTTTTGTATATTTTATTTCATTAACAGCGTAAATAGAATAGGTGGGTAAGGCAAGTAATTTAATATTTTTATAGCTGAAAATAGCAGTAAATCAAGAGAGAACAAGTTATTGTTCATATTATAAAATACCAGGTTTAACTACAACGAGCTGGAAGAGATGACTAGTTTTTATTTCTAATTTTAATGAATTGCTACAAATCCAAGATAAATCATGATATTGCCACAAATATAACTAAATAACTAAATATAAAAATAAACACATTTTGGCAACAAATTAGAAAACACACTGTATAGTAAATTAATGCATAATAATTATAACATTTTATAAAGTCAAATAATTCCATATTAACAATGAATAAATTCCCATGCTATAAAGGATGTAAGGTCTTATATCATTTATTGGCATTAGATAGTAAGTACAGTTTATTTGCTGAGTAAAGATATTTCGAATGGAACTTTAAAGGAAGTAGAAAACATTGAACTTATTGAATGGTGAATCTGCTAGACTGGCTTTTTATCGGTCTTGCTTGGGAAGACAGTTAGTGAGTGAGTGTTGAGAATGGAGATAGACAAGTGACATATCTCCTGAAGCCAGGGGGGTAGATTTAGTGAAAGGGATAATGTAAGTAGTACCAATTTATAAGTTAGTGATAGGTGTTCCTCAAAGGTGTAAAGTAAGAGTATGTATAAATAAATAAGTTAGTTGTAGTGAGAGAATGTGGTTTTATTAAAACTAACCCTAGCCCAAAAGTTACGAGAAACGTAACAATATCTTGGGATAAAAAGTCATGATATTTGATTTCCGTAACAAAATTAATATTTTCATTATTGATGAAAATGTTAACATAATTAATGTCAATATTATTGTATTTATATTTAGTTGTTAGTACTATAGCTTTTGATTTGTTCACATTTAGCTTTAATTTATTAATGTTTAGATAATTATTGCTACTTTCTATTGTTCTATTCATTTCTATTATTAATTTTTTTTAACTACACATTCGGACATCAATATGAAGATCAATATCATTTATATAAATGAAAAATAAAAAAAGGCCAAAAACACTACCTTGTACACCAAAGGTATTATCTTTCTCAGCACTGTGTCCCTCATACGTTCTCTTTGTGCTCTACCAGATAAGTAGTCATTCCAATACTTTGCCACCAATTCCATAAACTTGCAATTTATATAATACTATGTTTTGATCTATAATTTCGAAAACTCTCTTATTAAAATCTAGAAATACAGCTATAATATATTTCTTAGCATCATATTTCAATTTTTTTACGGCTAATTTGAGATGAATTTTTTTATGAAGAACGTTCTTGTGAAACAGCAAAGACTTTGTTTCCGGAAACCAGATTGATTGTTTATTAATATTTCAATGCTATTAAAGTGATTAAGGAAGGAGCTGATAATAAACTATAAATTAAGCACTTTTTCGATGGAAGACAGAGTATTATTTGGACGATACTCGCATCCATTTCTTTTAACGGTTAACGGAATTATTTAACATATACTTTAAACACAGTTAGGTATTTTAGGTATTGGAATCATAGGACTTAACTTTAGTCTGTCATGAAATATTACACTTCCCAGTGAAGAATTATCAAAATTTAAAATCACATGCCCAATAGAATCTGTAATATCCCTTAGAACTTTAGAATTCAAAATTTCATGAGCGCTACATTTATGATCTAAACATTTAACAATTTCCAATATTTCAGTTAAGCTAAGTAATTTAGAATTATAAAACCAACAGTATCGATTAATATTTATGTTAGACCATTCATCAACACCATTATTTCATTAACACCATTGCTGTTGACACTAGTAATTATTTCCTCAATACTTATAAATATAATTAACTATACTTAAATAACCATTATATTTCAATATTTAATGGTCATTAAACTCAAATTGGACGTCGGTTATAGGGGTGTTCCCTTTTATATTAACTAATGTTTCAATGTCTTCCACGTTTGCTTAGGATCACTTTTACACTTATAGATTTAATCACAGAAATAAATCTTTTTTCTCCTCCCTCACATATTAACAACATTATTTCTTAACATTTTAAATGTATCCCAATTTACATTTTTATTATTACCTTATGAACTTCTGAAATTCTTGTAAGCTATAGGTATGCCTTTCCTTAATTGCTTCACCTACTTCATTATAAAATCAAGGTAAATTAATATTACATCTGTAACATTGAAAAGGTGGTATATTATCAATAGTTGATTAATAGTGTGTTTAAGAATTTCATCATATAAGTAATTGACATCTACGGAATTTAACGACCATTCAGATGACAATAAAATAATGTTGGTTCTACTCTTTCTAATTTTATACCATATGTTGTTATAATATTTTTAAATATGTTTTTATAATAACTATTTTCTGAAAAGTTCAAATTAAGATCACCAATAAGAGCACAGTGAAAATTATTACAAAAAATGCTATCACACAAATTTTAAATATCTTCAATGAACCTCGAGTGAGAAGCCGAAGGTGAATGATATAAACATCAGCCAAGGCGCAGATGGGAAGTTGACTTTTAACATTTTGCAAAATGTAGTGTAGTAATTACGACTGGACAAATTATATTATTATATTAAGATATATTTATGCTTTTAAATAACCACTGCTATATACTAGACAATATTAAAATTTTGGAATATAAATTAATTGAGAATGTATAATGATAATAATAATAATAACGTTTATTTGCATAAATAGTAGATTATAAAACATGAACAATGTATATATGTAGAAATGTTAGACAGTATTAATAACTAGCTAAATTTGAAAACGAACAATTTAAATTCATAATAATACGCAACAATAATAAAGTACAGTAAACACATAAAGTTGCAAATAAACAAATATACTCAATAAGTGACTTAACACTTGTTCTGAGTTAAGAGGAACAAAGATTATGAAACAAGGTTTAAAATTAATATAAGATAAATAATATAATATACCATTAGTATGAATCACAATATAGGGTCACGAGTATTTACGAATTACGAGTGGTTACGAGTAGTAAGAGTAGTACGAGTATATACGAGTAGTTAGTACAAAAAATCTCAACGTTTCAGTTATAAAGACTATAGGGTAGGTAAGTTATTTAAGAAAAGTAATTGTGAAATATGATTCTTGACTGTTGAAATATATAATATATAGTGTTTAAGTTCTTTTTTGTATGATGTAATATTAACTGTATTTTTAATTTCGACAGGAACTGTTATAAATTTTAGGAGCTAGATATTCATAAGATCGTTGTCCAATAGATGAGCTAGATATTCATAACATCAAAGGTATCGTATGGATGTGTTTTTGTCTAGTATTGTAGGTATGGCCCGGCAATGATGTAATGTTATTTTTTACCCGGTGATACTTTATGTTGAGATTGTAACAGTACAATTGTCTATATATTACACGATATTCAAATCACAAATCACAAGAACGTGCTTGGATGAAATTTTAAAATAACGATACTGATATGACAAAAGGGACATATGGCTCTTATGTGAACAACAAGAACGCTGTCATTGATATATTGCCAATAATATTTTATATGATTTGCCTAACTTTTTCTCTTATTATACTCTTATTATTATCTCTTATTACATTACTTCTTCTCTATTTTTACGTTACTAGTAAATAGAAAACCTTGACAGCCAGACAACACCCGATTCCAATCATAAATCCCCTACCCATTTTTATACGAAATTGCGGTATACAGTCCAGCATATTACCGGATAAACCTTATTTATAGATACAAAATAACAATTCCTAAAACCGTAAATAATGTGATGAACCTATCCCATTTTCCATCAAGATTAAAAAGAAAATATATGGAGTACATTTTCTGCCGGCAGGCATAAACTACAATGTTATCAAGAGTTTAAGAACCCTATAAATCAGCTCTATAAAAGTAATGTTTTTATTACAAGAAAATAAGACACACGTCATAAATTTATTGGTATAAAACATATGGAGTCGCTTTCCAACGAACTACTGAAACTCATTTTTATTTCGTTTCGGTCCTGTTTTTCCTCAGGGAAGGATTTTCACAAGGTATATTGTACCTATAGTATCGCACTTACGTAGTTAGATACCGATAATAATTAATCAAGTTTATTTTTACGTATGATTCTGTATAGTCTGTTAAGAATGTGATAAAATAACGGATCTGAGTTAATAAGAATTTTGTATTTAACCAATTTGTAGGTCAAATTTTATCTATATCTTAAATTATGAAATTATGTATCATCATTGAAATAGTTAAAAAAATATAATACAAATGATATTTTAATAAGGGACATTATAATATTCATATTTTTATTATTACTATATCGAAGTGGCGTTATTTGTCGCCCTTAAATTGCACAACTTATATATGATAATGATGACATCGATCATAAAATAATTTAGAAAAACTTCTACTACTTACTTTCAAACTTAACTTAAAAATCCAAAATAAGCTGTTTACTGATTACACTTCTACACACAACTACGAGTACAATATATTAAACGTCAACAACACACAACACCTTCTCAAGAGATATGCAAATTCTTTGGAAAGTTTGCACTTCCAAAATTGGTTCTGTTAAATCGCGTATAGCCAGGCACAAATGCGTAAAGAATGCGCGGTGAGCGGAACACGTTGCGGCCGGTGGTTCTTCACGTCGCGTCGCAATACGGAATGAGTCTCTGAAGCGTCGCGACGTCCTCATGAGACGCCGCGCGCACAACATTGGTATATCGCTGTACCAGCAGACACTAGTTAAACACTGATAACATTACGCATTACCTGACTAAACGGGAATCCTAACTGGATTATCTATAATCAGACTTCTATTTACCAAAAATTGACATTTTAAACTTCGAAAAATGGTCACATTTGAATTTAGTAACCATTTTCAAATGAATGTTAAATTATGCTCGACATAAATATTATTAATTATAAGTACAATTATTTTATATTAAATTATAGTATATAACTCAATGCATATCTATTACATCCTTAATAGTGAAACTAGTCCTGTAAATAATGGTAAAGAACTAGTGGATATGAAGTAGTAAAAAATTATTTTTTTTATTTACCAAGAAGAGACACAATTATACAAATATGGTAAGTCAAATATACAAATAAAAATTAAAAAAATTAAATAACAAACAAACTGGTAACATGGTAGGGCTACTAAACTATGACAAACAATTTATGAATTACAAATATAATACATACATATACAATAAACATATGCACACATGCACGAGTCAGTGTCGAGACAATGAAATCAGATAGGAACAATCAATAGTAACAACAAAATGCACAGTTAGCATAATTTACCACTTATAAAATCATTTAAACTACAAAAACCCGTAACCGACA
>CAXKVY010007173.1:7500-15138 GCA_964058915.1 Tetropium fuscum | reverse complement strand
GCTAGTAAAGTCAGTCATTAATATCAACTTATATTATAGGTAGGTACCCAATAATTATAATACCTATATGAAATATATATTTGCAAATTTGATAATAATAGGTATAGTTTTTCCAATGCCGATTGAAACCGATAGAGCGCGGTATCCTTTGTGACCCAAAAGAATGCCGCGCTCTATCGGTTTCAATTGACATTGGAAAAACTATACCTATATTATATTTGTGTAGATATGGCTTATTATAAATTTGTTTCTTCAGTTGCAATGAAAACCGTACCGATATAATATGTTTACCTATATGTTAATTGTATACCACACTTTTTTTAAACAAGCCTTTTAGTACAAAATTCTGTTTATATTAAAATCCGTTGAACTTAAATCAAATTGCAGTAATATCTATTTATAATAAAATTCTCTAACACTCGTTAAATATGAATTTAGTTGTTGTTCACCAAATTATGACCATAAATCATTTATTTTAGTATTCAAATATTGTAGGCATTATATTGGTAGCTGCAGTCTGCAGTCTCTTTCTTTAATCATTTCATCTATATCACAAATACCTCATTATGCAGAAAAGGTACCAGGATTTATTAACAGGAGAAGTTAATGATCATTGATGAGACACCATTGTGCCATTCCATATATTAACATTGTATAATTGACACTTAGATTTCGATTTATTACTCGATTATTATGACCTCTTCACGAGAGAAGATGAGAGACGATTCCAATAGGACGAATGAAATTATGCACAATGCGACCTGCTCAAGAATTTTCGGGATGGTAAGTAAAATCATTGTAAAATAACGTAAATATGTAATATCAGTCAGAATTTTCCCTCGACTTTTCTGAATAAAATTTCCCTCCCTTCTATTCCTCATTTTTTAAATATTCCCATAATCAACCCAAAATTACGCACAAATTTTATATGGTAAAGAGGTCCTTGTTTTGTTTATTAATCTACATACTCGTTAGGATGTCAATATAGTCTACCTAGAACGCAAACGCTTTTTTATGTTAGCACTGACAACGACGACGACTGAATGTCCACGAACACCAAAACACTTCGCTCGACGCGCGTTGCGCCAACCAAGCTGCCATCATTCACACTATTAAATAAATTAAATTATTTTAAAATTAATTAAAATACATTTTAATATCTTTGAAAATTATATTTTTATTTTTTCTTCATGATCTTGCAAAAAATTATTAATAGTTCTATAATGGTTACCGGTAAATTTACTGGCAAAACTGCCACACTTTTTGGTCAAATGACGTGTTACATTACGTGGTAGGTACAAATAAAGTATGTTAAGTGTGTGTGGTACAAATATAGATACGAGTAAAAATTAGGTAGTAGGTAAATTGAATAATTTTTTCGATAACTCGATTTCCGCTTGCGCTAGGCCAATTTACATATCTACACCATTGTTAGCATAATTTTGTGCAATGTGCTTGTGTTTTGCGTTGTTTTGCATTGTTTTTTTTTTTCGATCTTGATTACATTATTTTCTTTCTGTTGAAAAAAAAATAAATGAAAGACTAGCTCAGTTTTCTTTTCTCGTGAAATCACTCATATGAAGGTTTATTATCACTTCACAAAAGATTAAATATTTCGTCGTTCACTTCTTCTAAATTACGTAAAAGTAGAACAGTGATATATTTTCTATTTATTACTATAATTATTTAAAATTTCTTACGCATTTTATTCGGGCCTGCATGAGTTCACTTTAAATCGGCCCTGATCTGCCATATTTTCAAATTTCGGTTTGTTTTTCATATCCTTCATATTGGTTTAGAGCTACGAATCAAAGGGTCATTATAAGTAGGTACAAGAAATATAAAGTATTTATTGTATTATTTCATTACATATCATCATGTTCATGAATACTTCTGAGTCCAGACCTGTATATTTCCCCAACTTTTTAGTCAGTTTTTCATACCCTTCGTTCATATTCACATATAATATACCTTTACCTCAGTTATTTGATAACAGTTACTCTAAATGCAACTATTTGGAATTTTCATAGAAAAACGTAAGTAGTATCTCTTTTCATATTACTTGAACTTAATTAGAATTAAATATGTCACTCAAATGTGATATAAGAGCACTAAATATTTCGAATTATCTGGGTATTATATTAACAGGTAGTTAATATGATATAATATTAATTTTATTTATAAAAAATATAACGTAAAGGTGTAAAACATATTTAAACCTTACAAATAAATTAAAAATTACAAATAAATTGTTAATTCATTTCGAGGAATTTGTGCATGGGCAAAATAAGTGCAGTTTCATACAATGAAACTCCAAAAGGACTAAACCTATGCAATAATACGTATTCCACAATAAACATAACTATTAATAATAACAATTCAAAATAAAAAACGTTATTAGTTGGAGCTGTTATTATTAATAGTTAGTTAATTAGTTAGTTAATTTTCAGTATTATTGCCTACTCTAGTAGGTACATGTATTTTTATAACTATAACTTATATAACTATATAACCTATAACTTATGAGAATAAAAATGTTCGCAGTTTGTTTCGTTAAGTCTTGTTATGTTATATTTTGTTTTTTTATTTCCGCTTTTAAAAAAGTATAATAAAAATATATTTCACAAAAATATTGTATTTAGAGAAGTACCTATATACTTCCCTAAATTAATTTTTTTTTCGTGCTTGCATGACCCGAGAATTTGTCACACGCGCATGGAAAAATCCTTATTTCCAGACTCCTAAGGAAATATACTATATTGTGATTGAAGAGTGTGAAGAGCATGATTTAACGGCATGTTATAATTTGTTTGTTTCGTCTCACAATAAACCAAATTGCGGATACGCTCAAATTACTAAATTATAATGTTCTTTTTGTATAAAAGATATTCAGAAATGGGAATTAAGTCTCAAAGGTCTAACTTACTTATACCTTAACAATTATATTATACCTAGTTTAAAATTACCAAATATACGGATTGGCATTCGCATGAAATATTATTTAAGCCAATGTAGTAAATAACAGCAAATTAAATCACATCCTGATAACTATATTACCAATATCGATTTTAAGTTAAATTTCAAACTTAACTACTTAGTTAAACTACTTCTCGCATTTGGGAAACATTCTTTTTAATATTATCCATATGGCACAAAAAGTAAAATAAACAAAGAAAGATGCAAGTTTGTTCCGTATGCTTACACAATATGTTGTATAGTATAATATGGTAATTAAAACATTTGTATCGAAAATAGTGTTTTTCGTTAGCATGCCATTATCAAATTTGTTAAGCATTGCAAAACACGGAAGTGGATGTTTTACAGGATCTAAGCACTAAGGATCACTTAAGCACGTAGAATTTAAAATTAAAGAGAAATGCATAAGGCACAAAGTTATGAAAATATTATTGCAAAATAAATTACTAAGTAAAAAAAACATTTTTAAAAAGCTCTAAAAAGAAGAAAATAAACTTTAAATTAATTTAAACCCATAAATTTATTACGTTACACAATTTATTGATATCAAAGCTTGTTGTGAGATTTACCTATTTTATAAAAAATATATTATTTTTTCTTATCATTACTTACGTCAATATCAAGTTACATATTGTATTCTTGTTTATCTACATAGTTAATCTTGCGACAATCATATAAATTGTGTACCGTAATAAAGTGATGGGTTTAAATTAATTTAAAGTTTATTTTCTTCTTTTTAAGGCTTTTCTATAAAAGCTTGTTCCTAAAAATGTTCTGTTACTATTAATTAATTTTTTATTTTTCATTTTTTAGTTATCGCTGGACATGTTTCTAAGTCTGTTCATTTCTTGAAATTTTTAAATCGTCATCAGTTGACCATGGTCGGGCCCTACAACATTTGTTGGAGCACCACCAAACTATCACTAACCTTTGCTGAGTTATAACTCTTTAAAATTGGTGTAGCGGACATCTTGTGTTCCGCCATTTTGATTTTCATGGAAGTGCATAAAAAAATAACAAGTCAGCTCTCATGGGCGGTCCGCCATATTGGATGTAGAATGACGTTACTTAGCTGAACATGCGTAGTCATCCAAACTACACGTTTATACAAAATTTCAGCTCAATCGGGTTAGGATAACTGCTTTGAAATTCAGTTGCAAGATTTGACCCGAACAAACAACAACATAGCAAGTTATATAAAAGCTTGTAATAAGGGCTGCTGTATTTAATATAAATAACTCAAGTGCTAGAGTATGCATCCAGTGCTTATTTAATGATGTTATAATAATATGTGGTATTGAACAAATTAGCATTAACCCACTATATTATTTATATGAGCTCTATTTCCACTAAATCTTCAGTTCATTATCTCAGTTCGACGTTCCTCAACTGCTGATACCATTCTATGTGCGAACAACTGAGAAATTGAACTGAAATAGACATATAAATTTACCTTACCTTACCTCAAGGCTACATGATTGCCCTTAGTAATAAGTGAATCTCAGTTGAAAATTTGACGTTAAAGCTGGATATTTTTTGGTTCATTTTTGATTTTGAATGAAACTAAAGCACTATTATTAAGATATAATGGTGTAGGTGGATTCTAAATGAAGAGCAAGTTTTACTGAAAGATATTGGTATGAGATATATCACAAGAAGATATATTAAGATACGAAAAAGAGAAAATAAAAGTATTGTATTAAATAACAACCAGTAAAGTTTGCAAGTGCTATGTAAAATGATCGCTGACTCATTCATTTATGTTAGTTAGCCATTTTATTTAAAACTAACAATGTGACCGTAGGAACCTAACGAAGACAGAAGAGCATATCTTTAAAAAAAACTTAAGTTTTGGAATTGGTTTATGCCGTTATTAATTTGAAAGCCTCGAATAGAATATGCAAAGGTCCATTTTTGAAACCAAAATATTGAAAACCTGTATTATCAGTTTTATTTTTATTATTTTTCTCTTTTAATAAAATTTTATATTATGCCTTATAATCCAGGCTTTTAGCTGTAAAATTGACCTCTGTGCTAAAATAGTGCCATACAAAAAAAAATGGCCGTCTTGAATAACACCTGGTAGTTACGTCACGATACACTTGGAAGAATTTGTGAAAACCACGTGGGAAGGTCGCGGAAACACCCATGTACACCTTGTATATGTTTATACACTCTTGTACATCTGTAAATCCTCAACCTTAACGGTCCTTTACATTTTTTTCCTACGTCTAACCGTTTTGGAGTTACGACGCGGATTATGTGAAAAATGCATTTATATCCGCTAAACATCTTTCGCATCAGATATTTCGGAGTTATCTTGCTTTCTATGTCTCACAATTAAAATTATATATTGCTGTTATAGAGCTTGGTCATCTTTATTCTCTACCAGAATGTCTTATACATTTTATTCACATTTGTTTACAGTCCATAAGTCCATTTACAGTGAATAAGCATCACAATCCGGGAAATTGTGATGCTTGTGTGTAAATGTGTATGTCAAAGAAATTGGTGTCTAATTTTGTATAATTTCAAAAAAATTTGGAGAGGTCCCATCAGTTACCTTTTTATGAGTAGCATTCTGGTATTCCTTGTTACTTGTTAGTCTATTACTATTTTTTTCAACTTCTTTTTGAAACTCGCATCGACCAATGTGATATTCGATTACACAATGTCCAGTAGTTATTTAGTCAAAAACAGTAGTACAAACGTTGTTTTTAAACTAAATATCTTTAAAGGATCGTGTTAGACGGAATGATTCGGGATTCGTGTTTCAAGTAAATAAATATGAATGAAATACATAAGACATTCTGGTAGAGAATAAATGTCACCGAGCTCTATAACAGCAATATTTGACAGATATAAATGCATTTTTGAGATAGGCCTCGTCGTATCTTCAAACTGGTTAGGCGTACGAAAAAAATTTATAGGACCGTTAGACCGATTTTCACGAATTTCTCCAGGTGTATCATGGCGTAACTACCAGCGGTAATTCAAGACGTCCATATAAACACAGTAAAACTATTTTTTTTTCGTATGGCACGATTTTGGCAGCAAAAGTTTAAAAGGCCTGGAGTATTAGTTCAATATTGTTTATGTTACAGATGCTAATAACATCAATGTGGCTGGTGGACATCTTAATCTTCTTTGTGGTTACCACATTCCTCTTATACAAATATTTTGCCAGAAAATACAACTACTGGAAAATTAAAGGTGTATATTATATTCAACCAATTCCTTTTTTCGGAAACATTTTCAGAGTGATATCCTTTAAATCCAACATGGGGTCATGGCTACAAGATCTTTATAATACAACAAACGAACCATATTTCGGAATATTTATATTTGATGAACCATATTTAGTTTTAAAGTCTAAAGATATCATCAAGCAGGTATTGGTAAGAGATTTTCATTACTTCGTGGATAGAACAATTCTTGCACCAAAACATAATAAGTTGTTTGAGAATATGATGTTTATACAAAAAAACCCTGACTGGAAAATTGAAAGACCAAGAATGACACCACTTTTCACCTCTGGAAAACTTAAAGCGATGTTTTCTAAAATTAGTAACACTGGACTAGAATTGACGCTCTACATAGAAAGACATTTAGGAGACCTTGAGTGTAAGGAAATCTGTGCCAAATATGTTACAGATACTATAGCTAAATGCGCATTTGCAATAAATGCAAATTGTTTCTATCAAGAAGACGCAGAATTTAGAAAAACTGGCAGATGCTTCTTTGATTTTACATTCAGAAATGCTTTCAATCAAGGTTCATTTTTCTATATGCACGGTATCGCAAATTTGTTCAAACTAGAATTTGTTGAAAAATGGGCCAGTGAATATTTGGCAGATATTGTTTGGCAAGCTTTAAAGAAGAGGGAAGAAACGAATGAAAAGGGAAATGATCTTATTGACATATTGGTAGACATTAGAAAAGACAAAGAATTTTGCAGCAAAATTAAGTTCGGTAAGTTAAGGTACAAGAATATTAATGTTTTGGGATTAAAATAAAATAACTTTTATGTTTCTATAGAGGGAGTGGGCACTCAATGAATAATGAATATCAATTTTTGTTATATAAAGCTTCTCGAGCTGTTACCATCGCCAAATGATAAAACATAAATTATTGTTGAAGAAAAAATTTCAGTTACCTCTATATACCTCAAAGAGCTTAAATGGCGGACTCTATTAGAGTTACCGTTACCACTGTTTGGTGTTCTTATATAAATAAGTTTTATAACAATTGATAGAGATATAACTGTTACGTTGATATAACTTATTACAGGCCCATTCTAGACCTTATGCGCCATTTGACAACCCTATAAATATTACACATAACCGTATTCACAACGTTTAGGCAACCGTATCCCTTTATTTGATCCCTCTTGCTCTTAGCACTATCCTCTATGTTTCTCTTTAAACTATTAAGTAAACTATTAAGTTATAACATAATATTTATAACATATTTCCTTCCAACTAGAAGTCTTCTTTTATTTCATTTATGGAATGTACCTAATACAAAAATATACTGATATTAACGAGACTAGCCGAGTTAGTTTCCTTTGCATTTCTACTAGTACATAGAAATCGAACCAAACAAGGAGTGTTGCCTTTCATCAAATGAGGTAGTTCTGATTATTTTATATGTTGTATGTAA
>CAXKVY010007173.1:0-2500 GCA_964058915.1 Tetropium fuscum | reverse complement strand
TTTACGCGGTGTTCGTTACTACCAAGTAAGTAAAAGTGGGATAACTTTTTATCGCAAAATTTAGTAAAATACTTTGTTGTTTAACATCTACTCATATTGATATTCATATTTCAGATATTCGTCCACTACATATTTATTTTTAATAAACGACATACAAAAAATTAATGATTTTAATTTTGTTCTACCATATTGTTTATATGGTATTTTTAATGACCAGGTTAGTGGCACATACTTCATAGAAGAAAATTTAGACCAACACAAACAAATATATAAATATCTTGGCAAACCTTTGTACTACCTTGATTACATGCCCTTCATCCTGAACAAACACAATAAATGTATCTACTGGCAGCAAGATGGTTGCCCAATTAAAACGACTGGTAGAGCAGTGGTTGAATGATCATTTTGGAGACAGATGGGTGGAAGGTAGGGTCCAATGAATGACCTGCTAGGTCACCTGACCTATCACCTATGGACTTCTTTTTATGGGGCATTTTGAAGCAAAAAGTCTACGATGATGGCCCTCCGCATAATTTAGATGTTTTTGAATAGAGAATAAGAGATGTAATCTGATTCAGAGAACTTAATAGGCCTACTGTAATCCGCAAAGTGTACGGCGGCTTTATCAGAAGAGCTGAAAAATATGTGTATGTTGAAAGGATTTATATTGCATAACAGTTGCTTCATTAATTTTCTTAAATAATTTATGATTTTATCTGTAATATTTTTAAACATATTAAGTTATGTAGCAAAATTTGATTTAAAATATTATTTGTTTATAAAAAAATTAAAAAGTATCTAATTTTCACTATCATATAATTTGATTCAAATAACCACCTTTGTATATTAAACATTTAAAATGAATAACAACAAAGTGTTTTACAAAATTTTACGGTAAAGTTTTCTCATTTTCACTTACTTGGTGGTAATGGACACCATGTATATGTATGCAAACTTAAATAAAAGTACATTTTTATAAGTTTAAAAACAAGCAGAATTTTTTGTGAAAAAAACTTTTTCCGTAAAATAGAAAATAAAAACATTTTCTCTCTTTTCAAACACATCCGTGGACACACTATATATATATATATATATATATATATATATATATATATATATATATATATATATATATATATATATATATATATATATATATATATATATATATATACTAGTTGCTCGAACTGTACTCAGTTCAGTTCGAGCAACCAGAAACAGAAACGAGTCGTTATGGAGAAGAAACTGAAGATGGCAGATGTAACTGCCGAAACGGCGTTCTAGAAGAATAGAAAACACGTGGGAGAAGACCCGGCGCGAAAACCTGAAAACCAAGAAATTATACAAATGGAAAGTTTGACTTTTTTATTTTTATATATTTTTTTTTAGGTTCGTTCGTAGGAAAAATATTGTACCTAACACGTGAGGGAAGTGGCTTTTCTGCTGCGATTAGCGTGCAGAATAGTTATTTTTCTACAATCGCCTCAATAGTAGGCTTTTGCGCTTTCAATTCTCAACGTAAAGTACGCCATTTCCGATGATGACATAATTGTCATCATCAATAATTGTGTCAATTCCCGCTCGCTTGTTTATTATAAAGTCCTTAGCAGGCGCTTGTGAGTCAAAAATGACACATGAGAAATGTAGCTAACAAAAAAACTTACTATACATACAAGAACACACTATATTAAGCGATTGTAGAAAAAATGTTGTATGTATTACGAGCACAAACTGCCATTGCCGCTTTTGAAAGAATATCAATAATGCATAATGAATACGCATAATGAATGCAATAATGAATAAGAATAATCCAAGCGGCAATAACTATTGTGTGTTAAGATCGCAAAGTACTGCATTGCCGCTTGCGAAAAAAATTTACCGGAGCGGAGCGCGGTATTCTTTCAAAAGCGGTAATGGCAGTTTGTGCTCGTAATACATACAACATTTCTTCTACAATGGCTTAATACTGTGTTCTTGTATGTATTTGACATATGTTTATATATGAACCGATTTTTATAGGTTTTTTTTGTTAGCTACATTTCTCATAAAATCTATTTGTAGCAATATATTATATTATATGATATTGTGACATTATGATACAAGGTGTTTACAGGGTCTTAAGTGTGATAAATTGTACACATTATACTTAATTATGAGTAAAAATAGAAACCTGATTACTAGAAACGATTTATATTTCAACAAAAAATAGATACAGTTGTACTTATTACATAAGATAACAGTTTTCCAGTTCACGCAATATTATTTATTTTGAACTATATTAAAATTAAAAGTGCAGTTTTCACAATTTTTTATATTTATTCCTGATACTGACGGTTCATTAGTAGTTTCTGGAAGTGTTAACTCTGCTGCTGTACGGGATTATACATTGTGTGATGTAGATGGTCCGGGTCTTGATGATAATATTTTATGAGAGGTTTCGAGATATTATTATTAATTGAATCATCTATATAACCTTCCGCCACGGTATTACTTTTCTAAC
>CAXKVY010007172.1:0-18706 GCA_964058915.1 Tetropium fuscum | reverse complement strand
TTGCAATAAACACTTTTCGGCATGATTAAACCAACTCTACTGCCATGCTCCATGCTTCTCATCTCATGTTTTATTGCGTCGTGAGTCGTGAGGTAGGGTCGGTGGTGTTTTATGGTTATATAAGTTGTGATTATTTTGTTTCGTTTGGCGGGGATTGCTATATAGCGAAATAGACTGAATGGACCAATGACTGATCAGATCTTTGTTCTATATATCTTATATTCGAGTGTTTAATTTTGAGTATAGGTTCATTTCTACATTACTTAAATATACTTCCAGCATAAGTATAACAATTATCATATTCTTTAGTTTTGTATTACTGCAATACAAGTATTGGATATTTATTTTAAATATAATATATTAGAGTAATATAATTCATATTAGATTTTAATTTTTAGCTATACCTATAGCATATAGTTTTTTCATTTCTACAATCATCATGCTTTTAGTATAAGCATGAGATTGTCAATGGCCATTTTTATATCCTTGTAATTTTATTATATTTAGTTTGGTATTCCTGCAATATAAGTAGGTACCTTTGTATGGTAACAAAAATATAATGTTTATAAATCTTGTTTGTTTCATTCAACAGTGACCAATTAATTATTCAGTTAAAGTAACTAAAATAAATCAGTTGCTTTAACTGAAGTATGCATTTGAAAGATTGCTGAACTCAATTGTAACTACTGGTGAAGTTCATTTGCTGCAACTCCTGTGATAGTTGATTCAATTGGAAGAGTCAGTAAATATTACTGACGTGGAATGTCACCACCATTTATCATTTTGCAGCAACTAACTAAGGTGTTAGTGTTAAATACCACATTCCATTTGCCACAAAGAAAGTCAAGAACTTAGATATTAGAGCAGTTGTGATAAATACCCACTTTCAGCAAACCAAATGTAGTTATCATAAAGCAACGGTGTAGTTGTCCCCTATGTTAATGAGATTTTCATTTATTACAAATGAGTTTTTAGTTAACACAATTGTTTTTTTTTTCTCAATGTACCCACGATCTCCGCATGTATCACACTCGTCCCAAGCCATACCCATGGCCTATTCCACCCGCCCGGAGTAAAACGTAGGCGTGTTCTTTTATTTATCGATAGTCCATCAATGCCATCAAAACATTTCCGTCTAATTGTGACCATATGAAAGAGACGGAACGAGTTGAAGTCTATCATTACACAACACACACAGTAGAAAGAGAACGTATAGCATACAGCAATTGTAGTGGCAACATGGTAGAATAAATCTATTTCTGTTTAGTACATTATTTTGCCGTTTCTGTTCGCTACCATGCCACAGAACCGTCCACCAAATATTTTGAACTTGTCGAATCGTATAATTATACTGCTCTAGTGATTGATATGATATTATTTTTATTTCTCTAATTTATTTTACTAGATTTTCTTTAATGTACCTCATTGAAATGAATTTTGTTTTCATTTGGATTTAAGTAGTTTATTATTAGCACTATTTATTGACTTAATATTGTCAGGAAGTACGAATTTGGTTTTAATTTTCCGACGATTCCTTTAATAACTCACTTGACCAAGCCGTACACCTCACGTCGGGGTGGTTTTTAGTAATGGGGTATTTTCGCAGTTTTTTTAATAAGGGGAGCAGAAAGTAAATGGAAAAAGAAGATACCTGTATTTTGTATTTTTTTGTTTAGCTCTAAAACAAGCTGTAAAATAAATAAATAAAATCATGTGACGTCACTAAGCGCAAGTATAAATAATGCGGCAAATGTAGTGATTTTTAGGGTATTCTGTCTATAAATTGACGGCAGCGGCGCCTCACTGCTTCCTGTCGGCCATTGCTGTTGATATTAGTATTTATATATATACATATATAACATATATATCTAGTGATTTGTCTATTTTCGCTTAATGACGTCATATAAATTCAAGCTGCAATTAAACACGTATTTCTGAAAATTGCGCATTATTTATTATGTAAAAAATTATGGGAAAAAATGTACTTGTTGAATATGCAATTGTCCATTTTTGTTTCTATTGAGCGAAAATACCCCATTGCTACTTGATGAAAATCCATGTCATAACAAAAAATATTATTATAATTCAGTATTATTGAACAATATTATTATTTTATTCATAACACATGTTTCGCTGCTATTGCAATGGGTGGTATTAATAAACAGTGAGTTTGAGCATAGAGCAAATGCTCGGAGTGTAAGGTTGGAGTCTAAGCTTTTGGTTAAATCGGTATAAATAAACACGTGGCGAGCATTTACTCTCATTGCGAGGAGAGACTCAAGTAACTTGAAGCATATGCTCACACTGGTATATTGAAATGTCCAAGACATAAAACAGTGCGCCTGTCGACAGTAGACTGTTTTGATACAGGTCTTAACCTGCATGATATGATTAGGAAAATTACAGGTCAGTTGTTTCTTAGCGGCCATTAACTTCAGTGTGTGGCTTGAAAATGGACAGTAACAGCGACGACATATCATTGGCATTTGTTCAGTTACTGAACAAACATAAAAATATATTAAATAAATCACAGTTGCCAATAGCGAAACAAAAAAAAGGCAAATGAAAAAAGGTGCAAATGAAAAAAGAATTACAACAAAACTACAATGTAGATATGACAGAGGGGCAAATACTGAAAAAGGTGAACAACATGAAAACCCGTTTGAGGCAAAAGACTGATTTAAAGCAAACTGGAAACGTACCCATCATACTTAGCGAATGGCAGAAGCTTCTAAACGAAATACTTCGAAGGAGATTCTAATCCAAGCATTAAACGACTTGACGGTAAGCATCAGATTAATAGAAATATTTCTTCAGAAATGAAACAACTTAAATTTGTTTGTTTGAATAGGTATCACAATTTAAATTTAATTTAAAAAGAAATGAACAATGTAATAAAATAAAAAACCATATTTCAAACAAGTTTCCTATATAGGTAATATTATTATTGCAGGAGCTATTTCACTTGGAATGACATCTTTAATACATATAGATGCATCACCGCAATCAGGTCTTGAGCCATCAGCATTAGATAATACTGGTACAAGTTCCGATGAAAACCCATCACCTGAACGTCCAAAATGTGTAGTAAAGTCAGGTACTGACAGTCTCGGGGAACTAGAAAGAGATGAGACAAGAAAACTAACAAATTCACAATTGCAACGTCTTGTTCTGTTAGAATAGCTTCAGGTACTGAGATTGAAGAAGAAAAATTGCTAAAAGAGTAAGGAAAAATAGAAGGAAAAATTATCACACACGTAGATGACGATGGTACACTATTTCAAGTGCAAGTTTGAAATTTTTTGTTTTGTTTAGTTACGTAGACTACATTTAAATATAAATTACTGTTTGTTGTCATGTATATTACTCCTATGTTCAATACTTTATTTTGGTAATATATTTCTTATTCACATTAACTTATTCTTGATTCATCTCATAGATAATATTAGAATTATCAATCATCCTTATATTTCCTTATTTCCTTCTCTCGAACTCTTATATTTTCATCTTCCTGCAAAATTTGCACCCTACAAAATTTTCTTCATGATTTTCTTGCCATGGGAAATCACCATCTTTTAAGTATTTAGTAACATCATGTAATAGAAAGTAACACGCTATGATTTGAGGTACTTTTTCAGTCGCAAGTCTAATTTTGTGTTGTAAAATAGGAAACCTCTATTTTACTTGTCCAAAACACCTCTCGATGATGACCTTTTCTCTGATAAGCATATTGTTGAATGCTCGTTGCACTGGATTACCAGGTGTTCTGACAGGTGTCATTAGCCATGGAAGAACACCAAATCCTGCATCGCCTAGGAGAACAGCACGAACTTGATTTCTCCTGATAACTGGCCGCATTTCAGAATTGGGCCAAATACAATAATAAATTCTTGCCACGCCGCTTTTTCTCTTTCAAATTCTTGGTCAGTAGAAGGGAAATGGATCCAATAATCAGATTTTTGCATTATCCTTCTTCTGCTATCACATTTGACACGGTTGGTTGACGAACTCCTACATCTTTAGCAACACCACTCTGGAAACCAGGATCCGCCACATACCTTAGAAACATTTTTAAGCATTGCAGTGGTGTCAGAGCTCCTCCTCTCCTTTGCTCTGAGTTACCCAAGAAGAGCTCACTCATCCATACAACATTTTCCCTTTCAAATCGATACAACACTTTCCAAACTCGCTCGTCCACATCTCTACGCACCGAATACACTTTATGATTGCGTAAAGTATTTAAAAAGTCGCCCATGGTGCCTCTCAATGTGGCAGTGAGTTTGCTACTGACCAGACTCAAATGAAATGAACCTATTGCTCCAGTCTTCAAGCAAATACTTATGTTTATTAATACAGACTGGAGCAAATGCTCAAAACAAGCGTCAACCAAGTATGAGCAAAAGCTTCGCTTTATTTATTAATACCAATTGGAGCATATACTCCGAATACTTTGAGTCTGAGCTTATGCTTCATTTTATCAATACCACCCAATAGCTTCGTTAGATGGTGTTGAAATACACAGCACACACTTAATATTAATATTTACCTCGAATAGCACACTCCCAATACTCATCAGTATCAAAGATAAGGTGCTCACATCCTAGCTGGGGATTATGATTTATTTTTGCCCCGTATTTCCTAAATGCTTTTGTTTTCGTTAGTTTTTGTATAAACCGTACGGCCGCTATCATGGTTTTCATATCTTGATTTCTATGGTCTGTGAAAAATTGTCCATGCAGTATTGGAGAGTCGTATGGACACTTGGAACGTAATTTCAAATATCCTTTGGATTCTGGGTGCAGTAGCATAGAAAAAATTGAAAACTGTGGTTTCCCTTCTATAGGCCGTAAGAACGAATCGTAAACATCATCTTTAATCCCCATACCTAGTGATACATAGTGCGTGTCAAGATAATAAGTTCAATTAATCATGTAAATACAATAATTGTCCACTGAAACACTTTTATCTTACTGGAACATGAACATTGATGGTGATCACGGGAACCTGATGATAAATAATTATGATTAAATTTTATATTTTCACACCTACCGGTCCTTTGAAGTAATCCATAATCTGTTGCTAAAGTTCCTCCAACGAGAATCAATTCTATATCTGGTTGGTCTTCTTTGACTTCAGAAACGTCGGTTTTTATATAACCAATACCTTGTGCTAAACCTAAACTTGTCAATGGACCTGTCCCTTGAATGTAATATTGCAGCAACCCTTTGACAACATCATATAATGTTATATCTAAATGTATATCTGTAGTGAAAGTTAAGCCTATAAAAGCAATATGATCCTCCATATTCTGTCCAACTTCAAGGTTTGCAACACAAGGTATTCCAAGTGATTTCAAATGTGCCTTGGGACCAATACCAGAGAGCATCAGAAGTTGGGGTGAACGAAATGTGCCTGTAAACAGTAATAAATAATCAGCAGGTATCGGGAAGCATCTTTCAAAAAGTAGCATATAAAGTATACATTTTTTAACATATTGTTACGCCATTGAGTTCGTAAAATAACTGAGTACTGTCCAGAATCGAAATACACTTTATTAACTTCCAAGCACAACAAGTCACAACGGTTTACAATGATAATCAGTACTGAACACTTTTAATAACTAGTTACTTGGTCTTCTAAGAACGTTCAAACTAAACTGACTAATGTAGCGATCGGCTGGTCCTTATATATCATTTTCAAGGTTCTGAGAAGTTCTAGAAGCTTCTCGAATATTCCATCCCATTCTAGATTGTTCTCAATTATTCCATCCCATTCTAAATTGTATACAACGCATCTCGAAGAGTTCTACAGGGGGTAGCCCACATGTTCATACACCGCAACTATTCTAAATGGTGCCAGCGTTATACTCTTAATTTACGGTTCTTTCGAATGGTTCTTTCGGATCTTTGCCGATTCTGTTGCTGATCTATGTAAAGTGAAGCTATATGGCGCCGCGGCGCGGGCGGTTGGAAAAGTAATGCTGCTGATGAGGCTACATTGAAAATTCGAAAGATCAGAAGGAGAAAATATCAGCGCGTAACTTTGGTAGCGATTACACAGAGCCGGTGAATACACCGGCAGAGCCTTGCTTCTGGCGCTCTTGACTTTCTTCGCCGGTGTGTATTACCCCCGGGGGTGTCGTGTCGATTGTTTAAGGGATCCTTCCTGCCTCTCAACGGGCTTGCTAGAGCCCGGCTGGGTGGCATTCAGGTTGGTATGGGGGGATGAGCATTGTAGCTCAGGATGACCGCGAGATGATCAGCTATCAGCTCGCTGGCTCCGTCAGGTAAGGTCAGGGTGTGTGGTTTGGCAAGGCAGTCGGCCTCGCCGCCAACTGGACTGGGCTATTTTAGTGTCTTCCCGATCCGTTTTCTTTAGTCCTGTTCTTTTCTTAGGTGTCGTCTTCTCGCATTAGTCGTGCTGAAACATAAGGTCGTGATTATATTATACTTACCCGTTGTCCAGGATCTGGGTCTTTGGCCGCTTGTGGTCCGGCTTCCTCTGTATCGTAGTCCGTGGCCAGCTGGATCAGCGGATGGTCTGTTGGTCCTCTGCGATGACGCAGAGCTTCTTGGCGTGATCCTCGATTATGAAGGGGCACCTACTGCAGTCCGAAGCGGTAGGTTTTCTGCTTCTTGGATCCTCTTAAGGTGCGTCTTCGCTGCGTATTCCCATGCGGTGAATGCGTAGGTCAGCTGGGGGCAAAAGACGGTCTTGATGAGGGTCGTCTTATTCTTCAGGCTCAGCCTCTTGTCGCCGGCTAACATTGGGTACAGCAGGGTTCGGGTGAACTTTGCCATTTTCGTAGTGGCATCTATATAGTCCTTCCATGTCAGAGCACGATCCAGGATCACGCCAAGGTACTTGACGTTGTTCTCCCACTGGATGTTGATGTCCTTCAAAGCGACGTATCCTGTTGGCCTCTGCTTGCGAACCCTCCGGAACAGCACTGCTTGGCTCTTCTCCACGTTGATTTGCACCTTCAATCGGTTGCACCAGTCCTCGAGAAGCGAAGCGGCTTCCTGCAGGTAGCGGGTGGCCTGTCTCTGTTGTCAGGATCTGGCGAGGAGGGCGGTGTTGTTTGCATAGAGGGCCATGGTGGTGTTGTTCGTCCTTGGCATGTCCGCGATATATAGGTTGAACAGGTGCGGGGAGAGTAGCAGTGGCGGCTCGTGCCATATTAAACAGGTAGTGCCAAAACTGGGAAGACACATAACAAAATGCGCTGCAGGCGAAAATTTTTAAAATTTTCAAGGTCACGCGTTTTCCTGGCACTTCAGAATTTCAATAAAATATCCATTTGAACAAAAATACAGACTTCCACAAGAATAATTATTTGAGTTTATGATTACCATGGGCACCGACTTTAAGGGTGCATTATTGTTTTGATTTTCAACACACATTTATTTTTATAGATAATTTTCAAAAAATGGTCATAATGTATTAGTACAAAATAATTAATCAATATAAAGATTATAGAACATTACTTACTCACAGTAGTTATAGATTACTTCTAACCTCCTGAGATATAATACTATAGAGAACTCCTAAAACTACTTAATGCCTTTATGTCTATTAAAAGAAAGTTATAAAATTAATTTAATTAACACAGGCGATGAAAGTTTATTAGTGTCAAAGACTAATAAACAAAATAGTTTATTAGTCTCTTCACATCCACACAACCAATAATTTTTACCGTAGATAGTTTTATTAAATTTACGGGATCGAGATGTCCACTGCCACTTTGTTTTATAATATTTAAATCAGGTCGTTCTAACTCTTTAACTTTAAGATTTTCTTCCAGTGAAAAGTTACTAAAAGTTTATAAATCGCCGATCTTATTCATGATTAATTTGTTTAACACCTACTAAAAACTAAACACTATTTATCACACGCAGACACACTAATCCAATATCCAATAAAAGTTAACTACAACAAAACAAATCTGTTGATTCAAAAATAAAAATTGTCCTAGAAAAACACACTACACGTGATGTCTGCATTAACAGTAAACCGCGATGCAACACAAACCGACTAAGGAACTGAGCCCTGCCCTGAGCCACAGAATTAACAACATAATTGTGTGCCTGAGCCTGGCACAGCAATATTCTTTCCTCTTACTATTTAACCTGTGTATGTAAAATTGTATGGACTACACTTTATCTCTGTCGCTCACACACGATTTTGGAACATCTATCTCATTTCACTGTGCCAGGCGCAACGAACTTGCGTGCGCAGATTGAGCAAGAAACTGGCCGCGGCTAACCGTTTTCCAATGTTTACGTACCTACCTATTTTTTAAAGCGTGCGTCGCGTCGACGGGGCAGTACGGAGTGCGCTATTGCCAGACTTTCTATAAACTCTTGAAGAATGGGGAGAAATGCACTAGATAGAAAATATGTTTAAATGAAAGATACAGTTAATATTTATGTATTTTTACGAATAAATAAGGTGGTGCCATGGCTCCGTGGCACTACCTCACCAGCCGCCACTGGAGAGTAGAGTCCCCTGGGGCACTCCTGCTTCTAGGCGTATGTCGTTTGAGCTTTCCTCCTATTTTGGTTTGGATGGTCCGGCCACGTAGGTAGGATTGGATCATCTTGAGGAGAGATACCGGAATTCCGGCGTCCATCATCTTGATAACCAATCCGTCATTCCATACTCTGTCGAAGGCTTTGGCGATGTCCAGGAACATTGTCCCTGTGACCTCTCTTCGGTTGAATCCCTCGGTGACGTACACCGCTAGCCGCATTACTTGGAGCTCCGTGGAATCCTCCTCTTCTGAAAGCGAACTGCTTATCTGGGATGGCTTTTAGCTCTTCTGATTTCTCCTTAATCCTGTCTAAGATAACCTTTTCGACAAATTTGCACATTGCTGGCAGTAGGCTGATCGGCTTGTAATTTTGAAGAGGTGGTCCTTCCCGGGCTTGGGGATTGAAATCACGTCTGCCTTTTTCCATCTGGAGGGGAAATATCGAAGCCTCAGAATAGCATTTGTGATAGCCACAAGTTGCCTATCATGTCTCGACCAGGTGCCTTCCGTACGTTGACGTAGGCCAGGATGCCGAGCTGGAGATGCTGGTCGGATCTGGTCCTCGTCTGGCTGTCATCATAGCCGCCTTATCCTTCGGTTCACTTCGCCTACATAGTCCTCATCCTCGTCTAGCGGGTCAAACCCTACACTGCAGCTCGAGATTGTCGGCGAAAGCTTCCGCCTTTTCTCGTCGGGTGTAGACAAGTCCTCTCTCGCCGTGCTTGGAGGCATCGGTTTTCGGGTGGACGTCAGGGCTCGCTATACTTTCCATAAGCTGTTGTCCTGGGGGTCTAGGAACTCCAGATTGAGCTGTTATCTTTTGTCTCGGTGCTCCTGGAGGGCAGCCTTGACTCCGGTTGGGTCTGCTTCCGGTCTTACGATGATTTCCGTTATGCTGGCGCTTAGGGCTGTGCCAATACTTTGCTCGAAGTAGGCTATGGCTGCTTCGATTGCAGGTTCGTCCTCGATTCGGGGTACTACAATGGACCTTTGAAGATGGGCTTGGAACTGCGGCCAGTCTGCCCTTTTCTTGGCCCAGGTGGAGCAGGATGGGGTGGTAGTCTGAGGATCCCTCCCTGAGGTTCTCGAGGTGGAACTGCGTAGGCACATTGCGAATATCAATGTCCAGTACGTCTAGTCGCCCTCCGTGAGAAGGGAAGTGGGTGGGTTCCGGAGGTCCCAGTGCCAGGATGTTGCTATGCTCCAGATATCTTCATAGCTGGCGTCCTCTTTGGTTAGTGTGTGCGCTATTGCGCACACACCTGAACCTGAACGACACCTGAACACCTGAACGCCAAGATAAGAGTGGAATACCACTCTTATCTTGGGGTTCAGGTCCCCGATGACGATTCCTTGTGCTCCAGGTGGTAGGACCTTCATATCCTCCCTGAGCAGTAGACATCGCGGGGGAAGGTAGGCTGCCGTGATGTTAATAGGTCCGCTCCTGGTGTTTATGGCCACGGCAACGGCTTCCATATTGTCCGTAGTGAGTGCCAGAGGTGTTAGGTGTTCCAGGTTGAATTTCACAGCAGGGCTACGCTACCCCCTGTTGGCTTGCTTATACAGAATCATACAGAATAGAGAAGTTTATATATATATATATATATATATATATATATATATATATATATATATATATATATATATATATATATATATATATATATATATATATATATATATATATATATATATATATATATATATATATATATATATATATATATATATATATATATATATATATATATATATATATATATATATATATATATATATATTATATATATATATATATATATATATATATATATATATATATATATATATATATATATATATATATATATATATATGTATATATATATATATATATATATATATATATATATATATATATATATATATATATATATATATATATATATATATATATATATATATATATATATATATATATATATATATATATATATATATATATATATATATATATATATATATATATATATATATATATATATATAATATATATTCGCGAATATCTCAACCAAACCACTACTCTATCGTCGCGAATGACCGTTACAGATACGCGCGAAATATCCGCAAACTCGCCCATGCAAGGGGGTCGAACGTTTGCGACTCATATCGCATATCATATGCTCGCATATCCGGCCTTGGGTCGACATAGAGCGGCTTTGCCGCTTTCAACTATAAAAAATGTTTACGGAATTGCCATAATAAAAGTAGACGAAAATAAATGTAAAAATTGCTAACATCTTGGCCTATAATATATTATTGCCTATAATAAGTAGTTATTATAGGTAGTAGTTGGTTTATTATAAGGGTATTATAAGTAGCTTCATTAGGTAGGTCTATTACGACTTACCTGCAGACAATATGACTTCTTTTTCTACCAAAACTTCATAAGACTTTCCGTCTTTTTCATATATTACACCATAAGCCTCGTTCTCATCTCCTATAAGAACTTTGGTTACATATGCGGATGTTATTATATCCAAATTGGTACGACCACTAACAGGTTCTAAAAATGCTCTCGATACACTGTGTCTTCTACCATCGCTTAGAGTCGCCTTGATATATGAAACACCAAAAGAATGCGTAGGAGCAAGATAATCAATATTTCGAAGACCGAGTTCTTTAGCACCATCTATAAAAACATCCGTAATAGGAGGCTGATAAATATCCTCAACACTAAGAAAGCCATTGGTGTTATGATATCTGAGATCAGGATTTTCAAAATTTGCATTCTCAGATTTCAGATAGTACGGCAAAACATCTTTATAGGACCAACCTAAAATCATTATATGTAATTAAAATTACGACTACCCATAAAACAAAAAATCTGGTGGGGTTCTACTAGGGAAGGCGATAGGCCCGCTGTCCTATCGCATTGTCTATATCAATAAGCAAATTGGATCTTATTATTTTTCACTCTATTAAAGAGGAGCACTTCTTGCACTAGCGGGCCGCACTAGTATTTTTAGAGATGTTGCTAATGCTAATTAAGAGAAATCTATTTTGTAGCTGGTAAGGGTGTATGTTATTCAGATACTGAAATTATGAATTTATAATATGAAAAATACAGCAAATAACAAGCTTTAATTTAGTTCGATGTTAGTTTCGCCTCTTGTAAAAACAAATTGTAAAACGTAGGTTAGGAAAATTTTTCTCATTAAGTTATATTCGTAAATACCCCGGCACTCAATATCGGCTGTCCCTCAACTGCCACGGCGTCTTTGAGCACGTGGATGTTTGACAGACCGTAATGAGCAGTCCGGAATATTATATGTAGCACCAATGTCTAAATAAATTGTTTTGATTTGATTTGACGAATGTATTTCAACTTTAGTAACACTAAAAACAAAGGCCAGAAAACATCTCGATGTGATATGATTTGAGATGCGTTTTGAGTGAAACCAAACTTAACATAATAAAACTAGCGAATGCAAAATACCAACCTTCACATTAATTTAATAATAAAATTAATGATAGTCAGTATGAAGGTTAATTATTATTTCGTTAGAATTAAATGTTGATTATTTATAAGGTACATACCTACACTAAAATTGTAAGAACTTGATTAATACAGGCTAACATTTGGATAACTTTTTAAAGAGAGGCGAAATCAGTTTCCCTTGTTCCCCATAGAGGTAACAAGATTGAAAAGGTTAGGAATAAATGCTTTAGAGAGAACCTTACTACCTCACCTATCAGTTGTCTCAGGAGTAGGCAGATTGAGACCTAGAGATTAACTTTTTTTGGGCGCCACTGTGGGGGCATTTTTTGGTGGAATTCGTTCAAAAACAATAGGGTTTCTCCTCTAACCAAAAGCGATTTTTGTGTCACGTCTTACGTTGTTTAACATTTCCCTCTTGAGATATGTGTTCCACATATCCAAAATCCGTTTTACTCCTCAGCATCGCAAACGTGATTCGCATCATTTGCATATAGGTATAAGTAAATATATTTCAAATACAATATAATAAGCATAATTACCTGGATTACCATCAGCTTCCCAGAAGTTGAAATCCCATTTATTCCCACGAGTATATATCATATTATTTATAGTAGTAGTTCCCCCAAGGGCTTTCCCACGTGGCCACGGCATTCTGTGGTTTAGCATACCGTGGCTAAGATTTGTCTGGTATTCCATGTGATATCCCCAATTGTAATCGGTATGAATAAATTCAGAAGTTATTATGGGGACATCCATGAATTTAGTCTCGGGCACGCCGGCCTCCAAGAGTAAAATTTTCCAGCTCGGCACTTCTGATAATCTATTGGCTATGACAGCTCCTGCGGATCCTGATCCCACAACGATGAAGTCGTACCGCTCCCCTTGAAAATACAAAAATATTTCAGTTATGGACAGTTATTTAAGGACCATAATCACTTGCAATTATGGCCCTGTTAAAAAAATTTATCCGTAGGATTATGTATTAATTAAGTAGTTACTCAAGTACCTATAGTAAAAATCACATAAGCAGGGGGACGGTTTTGACAAACGAATGGGAGCCTGCTAGAATTAGGTCCAATTTCGATAAAATAATGAAACCCTATTTAGTAAAATCGATATGTCGTTTGTCAGCATCGTCCACCCCATGTGTTCATTTTAACTATATATATTACCTGCAATGTCCTTTATTTTCCAAAAATTTTTATCATGATGTTTACCGATATCATAAGCTCTATTCACTTCATTTGCTATTCTAAGTATGTCTCGTGTAATATCTGAGCTTGCCCTGTATAATGTAACTGTGTGAATGAGACATATTATTGCTATTAATAATAGTAATTTAGAGGGCACCATTTGGCCTCTACAAAATATGTTCTTCAATTAAACGCTTTTGAAATGTGCCACGACTGTAAGTACCAGTGCCAAGACTATGTATGTAGGTACCTATATTATTTTTTTGGTAATAAGGAATTAAATAGTGCAGTATAACTAAAATTCAATTGTACGGGTACTCAGATATTTTAATATAGTACCTACCTACCTATACATGAGATCGTGCTTATTGCAGTTTTAATTTTTATCTCTTACATTTGGAAATTATTAATAATTATTACTATCGTTAAAGTGCAACACAGAACACAGATGTACCTACATTATAAATTAGTTACTGGGCATATGTATATTTTAAATACAAATAAATTGTTTCTGATTTTAAAGTATTTTAACAGTGGCGTAGCCAGGCTTTAGGGGCGGCGGGGGCAATATATCCAAAAGGCTCAAAAACCCGTTTAGTTAGTTTTTAGATGCCGAGTTTGTTGTTTCCATGTACTTATTTTGTGAGGTGAAGTGTGCTCGTGTTATTTTGATTATCACTAAAAGTAAAATTGAACATATTAGTCATATTGTCGAAAAACCGAATTATTGATATTAATTTCTAATATTTCGCCGACATCGCGCTTATACTTACTTATTTTCTAAGCCTGCTCCTGCACCCTGTATCTGTTTCTGTTTCAAAAATGAAATAATGTTTTTCTGACTTCGAGAAGACGCCGCTGATTTTAAGAGATTCTGTTCTCGTTCTCTTTTAAACGCTGGCCCCCGATTTCTTTTTTGGTGGCATGGTATCTATTTACTTTACTTACTTAGGTACACTACGATACAGTACAAATTATAATGTCGCTAACACTAAATTATCTTCCTTCTATTCTTTTTTTATTCAAACTGTTTAAAAATAAACAGAAAAGCAGAACAAATAACCCGTATTGGCGGTACGCCGTAATACACTAATATAATACAACCACGTGAACCACGCGTCTAACGAATGATCAATCTGGTGACGACTGACTGACGACCTGTCCGGACCTGCCATCAGTGTTGCTGTGTTATTCCCGGGTCAAAGCTTTTCGGGCTGAAGTTAGCTACAAAATTGTGCCAGTTTGTCAATTTGTGTCCTAATTGTAGTGGCGGTAATTTTGAACGTCCGTCGGCGTCGAGATAAATATTGATGTAAAATCTTACTTAATCGGAACCGAACTATCTGCCGGTCAGCCATCTAGTATCGAGTTTCAGCCGGGCTGTCGTGTCGTGGATTCAATGTTGTCAGGCCAGAGTGCTTCAATAAATCGTAGTTTGGGGCGCTAATACTCCAGGGGCGGGGCAATTGCCCCCCTGTAGCTACGCCACTGTATTTTAACTATGCAATTATATACAATTGTATTATTTTGCTCATTAGACGGGGAAAATGAGAGGAAAAAACGCCCTGAGCTATCACTTTTTATGACACGCAGGTAGAGATCTCGGGTTTTTGCATTCGATTCTAAAAACAATTTAGAAAAAAGTTCGGGGGATAACTAAGGGGGCTTGTCAAAAAATGCATTTTTGTATGCAAAAATGCATCAAAAACTGCATAAAATTTGCAGCCACATTTTACTTCATAAAAAACTTTTTTTAAAGGGTGCAAAGTTGTTCATTTTTATTAGTCGGGGGTTTTCGGGTTCGCTAATCACGAATCCGACGTCAAAAAACATCCTGGGTGTACCTGGGGGGTCTGTACACCCTCTATCAACATCGTCTCCAGGAATTCCCCCTCAAAAATGGCAAAACTTCGTTCAAATATCTTATTCGGGGGGTTTGGGGTTCGCTGATCACGAATCCGACGGCAAAAAATATACCGGATGTATCTAGGGGTCGGTACACCCACTATAAACCTCATCTCCGGGAATTATCAACGAATAATGGCTGAAATATATTGAAATGACCTTCCAAGGGGTTTTCGGGGTTGCTGATGACGAATCCAACGTCCAAAATCATCCCGGATATACCTAGTGGTCGGTATACCCACCATAAACCTCATCTCCGACAATCCTTGACAATTACGCAATTTTAGTTTTGTTTTTAAGTTGAAAATTGTAGGTGAAGCGGCGCTTCACCCGCATCACTTGACGAGCCGCCACTGCTGACAACACGATACTTTTCAGAAACGTTTCTGAAACGTTTTATGTGTAAACGAAAAGTAAACTAAAACGTTTCTGAAACGTTATTCGTAGAACGTAGAAACATTTTTTAGATTCAAGTAACAAGAAAAAAATGTATAGATTTAATTTAAATTGTTAAATAAAAGGTCACAGCGTTGTTATATATTTATAGATTTCCTTTATCAATGTATCACAATTTTTTTTAAAATTTATCCTGTGTTAGGTATAGACATGACATGTAGTTAACAGACTTGAAATATTGTATGAAATCTTAAAAGTTAAAATACAAAATTTGGTCCTACTGTAAATATATAAAGCGCAGAGAAATAACGGGCAAGACAATAAGAATCTGCACAGATAGTAGACAATCACTACTAGCCCTGAAAAATTATAAAATAACTAAAGGATCAACATGGGAGTGTCACCAAGCACTTGTGAGAGCATGTCAGATGAATAACATCTGCCTGTGCTGGGTCAAGGGACACTCACAATGCAACGGCAATATAGAAGCTGACAAACTGGCCAAGAAGAGAGCCAACCTGAGTATCCCTGGGCCTGGTCCTTCAAGTACGCTACCAGTTGCAGCGAAACTCCAATTAATAAAGGAAAACACCCACATAAAATTTAAGACGTTATGGGATGAAACAAGTAGCTGTCAGCTGGCCAGAAATCTCTTGAGATATCCCAGCGAAGAGACGGCGAGGAACTATCTGGCAATGTCCAGGGGTAAACTGCGATTTGTTACAGGAATCCTAACCGGACACTGCCGGGTAAGGAAACACCTCTATAACATGAGAAAGTGACACACCCATCTGCAGAGGATGTGAACAAGAAAATGAAACGATCGAGCATGTACTTTGCGAATGTCCCGCCGTGTCATCGACCAGAGAATCCATATTGGGGGAACGTTGGCCTTCTATGGCCAATTTGAGAGAAATGCCCCTGGGCAACATCATCACCTTTTGTACAGCATTGGGATGGCCGATGACCTTGGGAGACATTTCCCTCACGGAGGAAGCACAAGGGGCCCAATGGGGCCTAAGTGTAGCGGATCTCTGATCCGCACTCCGGACATATTCCAGATTCCAGAAATATACAAATATTTTAAAAAATATTACAAAAATGTACAGATCCAAAATTGATGTATTAAACATAAAATTATATGAAAATTTGCTGATTATTTATTTAACTTGTGGGGGTGTGCACTCCCCCAGGTATACCCAGGAAGATTTTTGATGCCGGATTCGTGATCAGCGAACCCAAAAACCCCCGAGGTTATTTGAACTAATTTCTGTCATCGCTTGACGACGAATTCCTGAAGACGAGGTTGACAGGGGGTGTACCGACCCCCAGGTACACCCAGGATGTTTTTTGACGTCGGATTCGTGATCAATGAACCCAAAAACCCCAGGATAAGATATTTGAACGAAGTTTTGCCATCACTTGAGGAGGAATTCCGGGAGACGAGGTTGATAGAGGGTGTACCGACCCCCAGGTACACCCAGGATGTTTTTGACGTCAGATTCGTGATCAGCGTACCCGAAAACCCACGAGTAATAAAAATGAACAACTTTGCACCATTTTAAAAAAGTTTTTTTATGAAGTAAAATGTGGCTGCAGTTTTTGATGCATTTTTGCATACAAAAATGCATTTTTTGACCAGCCACCTTAGTTATCCCCCGAACTTTTTCTAAATTGTTTTTAGAATCGAATGCAAAAACCCGAGGTCTCTACCTGCGTGTCATAAAAAGTGATAGCTTTTTTTACTCATTTTCCCCGTCTACATGTAGAAGCTTCGCATCTTCTTCCCCAAATATATAAATTTAATATAAATTAAATTTATTTATATTAATAAATATATTTATAAATTTCCCCAAAACCGCCCTCACCTATTAAGCCAATTACAGTATTTCTAATAAGTATGTGTAGTTCAACGACCGGCAACCCTGACCTACACAATGTTTACATGGGCGTGGGTAATTTTTTTCCCTTAAGGGGTTGAAAGGGGAAGGTTTTTATATGCAATTTTCAACACCACAGCTGATATTGAATGCAAGTTTCCACACCAGTCATGAAGTATTGCTTTCGGCGCGTTACCATTTTTTAGTTGGTGGTTTACCAGTAGACATATTTCCCACAAGAAACAAAAATAAATATGTACAAAACAGCTAAGTAGCCGTGAAAAATAAACTTAAAAATGGAAAAATAAAATAAATATATATTCCAAAATAGAGAAAAAAATTCTCAACAAAAAATAAAAATACAGATCAATTCAATGGGGTTCAATTCGCAGTGATAAGGAGGTAATCTCAGCAATGTGACTCAATGCCTCAATGCCAGTTCATCCACTGCCAGTTTCTGATATTTATGGGCAGGTACCTTAGCAACTTGCAATAATTCCGCCTTCAAGTAATTTTCTTGTTAAGGAATGCCCTTTTCTGGTAACCATTCTTGAATTCTTCTCTTTCTCCATGATTGTTGGGGTGTTTGTTCACATTTTCGGGTATGGTAAGGCGCATTATCCATAACCACGACACTTCCTGATTTCAAATGTTTAGGCAAAGTACGCCGGCAAACCATTTCTCGTATACTTCGGAATTCATTTCCTCGTGGTAGTCTCCGGTCTTAGATTGAAATATCAATTCTCTATTACGCAAAAATTCACTGTCACTTAAACGGCGACCTTTTCCTGCCGGCATTTTTAAATCCGTTGTCCAGCCTTCAATTGCAGCTTCTCGTTGACTCATGTTTCGTCAGTGTAATAAATTTTCCGCCCTTCGTTTCGAAACTTTTTTATTTTCTATATTTTCCAAGATAATCCATCCACCAAGCAACTATTTCATATCATTCTATGTTCTGTCTACTTTTCAATGCGTAAAATTTGTCTTTCAAAATTTTTGCAAGACTAGCCCGGCACATTTTAGGTATAATATCATTTTCACTTATACCTTGCAGCACCTTATCTAAACTGGGCAATTCGGTATTTTTAAAGAAACCGTGGACCGCTCTACGTATCGCATTTTTTTCATCTTTGTCTAAGAATCTCATTTCGACCGCTTTTTGGTTTCGGTGCTGTACACTTCCATGTATCTTTTCATCTCTTAAAAGTGTGTATATGCTTGAGTTTGATGGTTCTGTATAATCCGAACGAATGAATGGAATATGTAGAATGGAATGAATGGAATATTTTCCATCGTTCGCATATATTATATTGTATTA
>CAXKVY010007171.1:0-21808 GCA_964058915.1 Tetropium fuscum | reverse complement strand
CAGCTAAAAGCATTTGTCTATAAATTTCATTCACCTCGCTCCTTTTGCAACATTATTTCCTTTATGTTGTTTCGAATACTCCTCCAGTTTCCCTCGGATTCTAGCATTTTTATTATTAAGTTATCTACCGTAATGTCCCCTCTACATTCCCGACTCATATTATCTCTGTATGTTACCCACCGGACGCATTGGAATAGCGTATGTTCAGGGGTGTCTATTTTCCGCAGTAAATGCAGGATTCGTCTGCGGCTTTCCCGATCCAATGCAGGTATGTCTTAAAAGATCCGTGTCTGGATAGTGCTTGGGTCAGATGATGTCCCATGCTACCGAACTTTCTCTCTGTCCACGGTCTTAGGTCTGAAATGAGCCTCCTCGTCCACGGGCCCTTGTCTCCTTCGCTCCACTCTTGTTGCCATTTCCTTATCGTCATTTCTCTTCCTTGTTTCCGCTCTGTCGGGTCCGTTAACCCATAGTCTTTTCCTCTCCGAGACCAGGAGATGGATTGGGATTGTGGATGATAGAACCGCCGCTGCATCATGCGAGATTGTACGGTATCCTCTGCAGAATCTAAGCATGACCTTTCTCTGAACGCTTTGTAGGGACCTTCTATATGTCGCCACTCCCATACTTCCTGCCCATACGGGGGCACCGTATAGCATAATCGATTGGGCGACGTGGCTCAGTGTTCTTCGCACTGGGCATTAGCCCACCTACGTTGGGCATTAGCCGGCTGAGCTTTCACTGCGGTCTTCGCCTTCCCTGCCGCCATTCTTATATGGGGTCCGAGGCTCACCGAGGGGTCGAGCATGATTCCTAGGTACTTTACTCTTTCGCTTAGCGAGATAGTCGTACCTTCCACCTCTATCGTTCCCTCCTTCCTTCTTCCTCCGAACCTCAGCATTATCGCCTCGGTTTTCTCTGGGGCTAGTCTAAGGTGGTTCGCCCTCACCCAGTCGCTTACTATGCGCAGCGCTCTGTTCATCTTTGCGAGTAATATTGGCAATTGCTTATATGAGCCGACTAATGCGACATCATCCGCGTATCCGATTGCCTGGATTTCCTCCGGTAGTTGTGTTTCCAACAGGTACATGATATTCCATAAGGAGGGTCCCAGTACTGACCCCCGAGGGACGCCCAGGTTCACCTTTCTAATTGACCCTCTCCCAGTCTTAATCATTCTATCGGTCAGGTAGTCCATCATAGCGACACTCCTTTGTCCTGTCCGCTAATGCCTGGACGATACTGCTCCAACTGGCGGTACTAAACGCGTTTCTCACGTCTACTGCCGCTACTAAGCACTACTCGCTCGGGTTCTTTCTGTGTGCTAGTCGCGCCCTGTACAGTACCACTTCCGAAGTACCACTTCCGCCCTGTACAGTGCCGGTATCGTAGAATGCCCTTTCCTGAAGCCATGCTGGTGCGTCGATAGCCCCCCTCGAGCCTCGAGGGGGGCTCCGTAAACGGGGGGCATCTCCGTTTTGCTCTTTTTCCCACACGGTTGCCGGGACTTCTGGGAATGACTTATCGATGGTGGCGCTCCTCTCTTTTTTGGTTAGGATGAGTGGTGGCGTCGTGGTGTTCATGGCCTTTGTTGTTATCTAGGATACAAGATCCCCGTATACATCGTCGTCAACACTTTTGAGCAGGTCTGCCCAACATTTCTTCTTGGATACGGTAATTGCTCACCTCAGACTCTTTTTGGCGGACTTATATTCCCTCGTCTCGAACTCTGCATTATGGGAGTGTTCCCTTCGTGCTCGGGCTCTTATCATGTTTCTTCGGTATGTCACCGTGGTAGCCCTCAACTCCGCAATCTCTGCGGTTCACCAGTAGGGGTTACTTCCGTTCTGCGTTCTCACCTTTGCGGTTGTGCTATGATAGGCTAGCTGCAATATATCGACGAGCGCCTCGGGAGTGTATTCGTGGTTTCGCTTACCAGTCTGTCTATCTCCTCCCTGAGCCTTTCGGAATTTATTGGCCCATACACACTTCTATCTGGTACCTGATTGCGGCCTCTCAGGGAGAAGACGATATATCGATGTGGGCTCATCGATTCTTCATCCTGAAGCACCTCCGACCTTGTTAACGATGTCCTCTGAGAAGACGGATACGTCGATCACTAACCCCGTATCTCGCCTTACAAAGGTTAGAACTCCGTCCTTATTGAGGGTCGTGAGTCGCAGGGATGCGAACATTTTCCCCAATATGCTTCCTTTCCTGTCTTCTGTAGCCGAGCCCCACATAGGCGATTTAGAGTTAAAATCTCCTGTCACTATAGCCTTGGTGGGCTCTTTTGTTTGTATATCTCGATATAGGTCCCTGACGAAGCGCTCGAATGAATCGATGCCACTGTTAGGAGAAATGTAGCAGCTGTATACGTAGTACTTTTATATTTGTACCCACACGAAACCTTTGCCTGAGCCCGTCGCCGTTACTTCCGACCTTCCGACGTAACCTATGGCCACATCGCTGGTCCTATCGCGGTACTATCTGCCCTCTCTCACAGCTGCCACGTTTGGCTCGCTTACTAGGATATATTGGGCCTCCCTTTTCGTAGCCACTGTCATCGCCAAGTCTATAGCTGCCGCCGCGCTTCTGTTTGCATTTATTTGTACGAATTTTAGCATTGGTTTCCTACAAGCGCGGGCGGTTCCGGTTGGGATGTTTCCCTCCTTGCAGCTGCTGCCCTGTCGTTTTTTCGTTGCGCGTGACAGTGCTCTTTTAAAGTTTTTGCACTGTCCGCTGCCGGCTTTATGACCGGTGACCTGGCATATCGGGCACGCCTCTTCCTCCTTGCATTCTTTGGACTGGTGTCCCTTTTTCCCGCATGTGTAGCACAGTTTCTTCCTGTCTGGTCTGCATTCTGCCTCTTTGTGATCATCGTAGGACCAACATTTGTAGCACCTGGTTAGGTTTATTCCACGCTCCAGGGGGCATCTTACCAACCCTATTCTACAATCAGGGCATAAGTCTTTCTTTCTCTAGGTTTATCAGTGACCTTAGTGGTATTTGTTTTGTTTGTAGTGTATATTCGTACTTTGCTGTCTGAGCCGCTGAATATATACTCCACCATGTTTTGTAATCTTTTGGGACTCATACTCCCCACCTGGTGCATGGCTATCCATTCCGATTTGTCTAGCTCGGCTCTTATTTTGTGTATTTTATCCCATAGGTCCTCATCCGTATCGTCATGGGTCACTTTAACTATGGTTTTTTTGCGTATTCACTTACGTTCTTAGAATTGATTAGGGTTGTCTGCTCTATTACCTCGAATTCTTCTTTAGCGTCGGCTGGTTCTGGATATCTATCTCTATATAACCTCTGTATCCCTTTTTCCATACCCCTGTCTGTTGGTTCCACCAATACGATCTTTGCCACTGAGTCTTTTTTATTTATCGGGTTACCAATAACTACATCTGTGTTTATAACAGTTCTTAGTCCCATTCTATACTTTCGACATTTTTTCACTTTGCCACAGTGTCGAAGTCGTCTGTTGTCTCCAGAATTGTCGGTCTCCTATTCCATGCAGCCGTTTGCGTGGAGCATTCCTTTGTCACGATTTTTACGCTATGCCGTTCTCCTTGTCCTCCTATGCCTTTGTTCTCTAAGTTTTGTAGGATCTCTTGTAATTTTGTTGTCATAAGTTGGCTCATCAGGCCTCTTATATTATGAGCGATCTCCTTTATTTTCCTCTTTGTGTTCAAATTTGCCGTTTGCGTGGAGCATTCCTTTGTCACGATTTCTACGCTATGCCGTTCTCCTTGTCCTCCTATGCCTTTGTTCTCTAAGTTTTGTAGGATCTCTTGTAATTTTGTTGTCATAAGTTGGCTCATCAGATTTGATGATCTTCCTGATTTTTTGAGCTATTTTCTGTGTTTTGTCCTCGTTTGCTACACATTCTTCCATGTTGCTGTCTTCCCTTCTTCTTTTCGTGGATCTGCCCTCATTCTCGTCCCAAGTTAGGTCCATGATGCTAATGTTTGATGGCGATGAGGGATCAATATCTGGGAGGCATTCCTCTAACTAGATATTCTATTAGGCAGACCACGATAAGATAGCCCCATCTCGTCTATATTTCTATATCCCTCGGAGGATAATGTTACAAAATTAACTTTAACTTCCTTTCCAAGTTTCGACATCTGCTAGATTTATATTAGTTTATGCTCCACAAATTGATTTGAATGTAATGTTATGCCATTGGCCAAATCTCAAGTTCTCAATTTTTTAATTTTCAGCTGCTTCCAGGGCCTTTCGTTTCATTAGTGGTCCATAGATTGGTATGCTTTTATTTCTGGCCTTACAAACCAATTATACACAACTTGATCTATTTCCAGTCCTTCTAGCTTGGGAAATTTTCGTTTTAGCTTTAAATTGGTTCCTTCTTTGGAAAAGTTTTCTCAAACTCTCTTTGTTTTTATAGTATTGCTGGGCTACTGGGTTCGTATAATAAGTGGTACTGTCCAGAATTCAAATACACCTTATTAATTTCCAAATACAACAAGTTACAACTATTTACACAGGATAACACACTACTGAACATTTTAAATTACTTGGTCTTAGCTCTAAGACCATTCAAACTAAACTGACTAATGCCCCTTATATTTTCAAGGTTCTGAAGAGTTCTATAAGCTTCTAAAATATTCCATCCCATTCTAGATTGTTCTCAATTATTCCATCCCATTCTAGATTATATACAAGGCATCTCGAAGATTTCTACAGGGGGTAGTCCACATGTTCTTTTACCGCAACTATTCAAATTAGGCCAGGGGCGTATCTCGGTTATTTGAAGTCCTAGAGGGTTGAGACTTCGCCCTTTGAAGGTTGTATCTAACACCCCCAGATGTGATGTTGCCACATCGTCGGGTGCGGTGTTGCCAGATTGTACAGTTTTTCCCTAGATCTAAGGAATTTTCAATATATCGTGCACAATCGCTTCTGACGGTTCCGTAACAGTATCATTTATTAGTGTTCTTCCCACTTTTCTTAAAACTTTCTTGCACGTAGCGTTTTTGACTTTCCGCGATAATATAGATTTTATCTTTTAAGGACAAAAACTTTCTTTTCGAAATTACTGCGACTTTACGATCTTTACAAGCGGAACGATAAATTTTAACTAGAGCCGACTGAATAAGTAATATATTTATATAATATGTACTAATATGTACAATACTGCTTTAGTTTATTTATTGGTTTCATTTATTTATTGCTCCAGTCGTTATGGAGAGGTAATTATCTGCTCAAATAACCAAACTAAACTAAACTTTTTTTTTGCTAAACTTTGGGTTGTGTCACCGTGGCCGCGTCCGTTTTTTGAGGTGACCGTTAATAGAGGACACACACACACACACACACATATATATATATATATATATATATATATATATATATATATATATATATATATATATATATATATATATATATATATATATATATATATATATATATATATATATATATATATATATATATATATATATAGATATATGTATATATATATATATATATATATATATATATATATATATATATATATATATATATATATATATATATATATATATATATATATATATATATATATATATATATATATATATATATATATATATATATGTTATATTGCTTGGTAAATTATCATAATTAACATGAAGAGTTTTATTTTGCCTATTAAAATTTGGGTTTGATTGTGGTGCTGATGGCCTGTTTTGATTTGAGTAACTTTGATTTTGTCTCATTGAATTTTGTTGAAAATTCGGACGATTTTGTTGAAAGTTTTGATTTTGTTGCTGAAATGGTCTCTGAAAGCTAGGGCCACGTAAATTTCTTGGTGGATAGTTAGGGTTTTGTCTTTGCTGAAAGTTTTGCGAATTCTGTTGAAAGTTATATATCCGGTACGTTTGCAGTATGAACATAATTTTTGTTGAAGAATTGGCTTCTTTATTTGACTTGAAACCGTGTTTGATTGCGTCTGATTGGGTCTTTGAAATTTTTGGTTTTGGAAATAGGAGAGTTGCAATTCTCTCCTGACTCTATTAGTAGCTGAAAGCATATCTTTCGGATTGCCTGCTCTAATAATTTGTCCAAGTCTAGGTTCTAGACCGGCAAGAAGTGTTCAGCGTCATTGTTTCTATTAAATTAGCTTGCGCTGTTTTTTGTTCGTGGGTCAAAGATTGTTTTTGTATCCCTGCGTGCATTTTTGAATTGTGAGATTGTAAGCGCGAGATAAATGTTAATGCCGATTCGTTTGGTAATTGATGTATACGTTGCAGATCTTGAATTAAGGAGGTCAAGTCACGGGAATCGCCAAAGTGCGTGGTCAACAAATGTTTTATCTCACTTTACGTTGCTGGATTTCGTGAATTTATTAGTTCGGCGGCTCTGCCACGTAATCTATTTTTCACATGCATTGTTAAAAGTAATTTTTGGTCGGCAATGGCCATGCTGAAGGCAGTGTTACATGAATTGAGAAACGTTTGTAAAAAGATCTGATTACCATCGTAATCAGGAATGATTGAAAATATTTCTGATAACCTGTAGGGTTCTACATCGGTTAAATTTACATTAGCTTCGGCAGGGGCATCGTTTGCGGATGCCATTGTAATGTGATTTGCGTTGAAAAAAAAATAAATATATAAAATGTGTACGAAAGTACAAAGAAATGTGAATGTATATTCGCTACGTTGGAATAGAGAACTGTTTTGAAAAGTATCGGTTTGATTACTTTTCTCGTTGCACAAAAATACAATGAATACAAGAATGCGAGATGATTCTTAAAAGTTTGTACTCACATGAAGCTGCACATGGGCTTGGGCTTATAGGTACTTCTGCTTCAAGAGATTAGGATCTACCACCACGGTGAGGGAATTCTCCTTGTTCTCGAAGTCTGGCTCATCTAGTTAGGCACCACGAAGATGTTGTCTTTGTTCTAGAGAGTTGCACTTCCAGTTAGGCACCTTGTTCCGGGGTGTTTAACAGATCCCACCGACTGCGCCAATTTTGTTATATTGCTTGCCGCAATAATAACGTTTAAAAAAAAACTTTATTTGAATTACATGAAATGAAAAATGTGAGTGAGTTTAATTTTGATGTTTACTACTGGTCGTTCTGCACTTGACGTAGAGTCATACTACACTGAATACAATTTGCTTTGAAATGTTCTTTTATAAACTATATAATGCAAGTTCAGCATGCAGGTGGGCAAGCGACAGCTTGGTCAACGGCTATTCTGCATTATGTGCTGATAAGCGAAATATAATGCCATGAGAAAGGATGTGTCATATAATATGCACTGATATGGAAATCTTATCTGAGTAACGCTAAATAATAAAATGTAAGTTATTATAAGCTGCTATGAGTTTCATATAACATATATATATATATATATATGAGTTTCATATATATATATATATATATATATATATATATATTTCATATATATATATATATATATATATATATATATATATATATATATATATATATATATATATATATATATATATATATATATATATATATATATACCTATATATATATATATATATATATATATATATATATATATATATATATATATATATATATATATATATATATATATATATATATATATATATATATATATATATATATAATATAAGTATATATATATATATATATATACTTATATCCATACGTATAATAACTATATTGAAATATTCAACACTTTGGACATATTAAGACAAACCAAGAATGCTATGGACACCTTAGAAATTCATTTATTCAATTTAAATCTGAAGAAACTGAGATATTTGTGCCATGTCGGTCGACGCAAAACTCACTACCACCACTGTTCATCGCTTCTGGCGGCTATACACTGAACCTGCTTGGATATAAATTTTCCCGATGTCTCCGGCATTAGGGTGAAGATTCTTACAGCATATAATTCTTCCAGCAGCAACGCAACTTATTAATTATATGTTAATTTCAACCGTTTAACACAAATCCGGGATTTCTCTGTGGTAAAGACAATTAGTAGGCAATTATTTGAAGACCTCTATATATGTACTATGTATATACCAGTAACTAGATTAAAAATATATACTTATGTATGTTAAAAACTGTGATTAATTACCACCTTCTAAACTCATCTAAGTATAAAATTTCTAAATGATATTGGCTTTGAGAAAGAAAAAAGTTAATACGAAAATTAAACGCGTATATGCCATATGCACAGTATTTAATAGCGTTCCTAAAACGTGCAGCAAGAACGGCAGTACAAAAAGCCTAGCAATATGCAAAGTCAGCGTTATTAACAAGGTGCAACAAACTGTTCGGGTGTACAGAGGTGGCTCGTTAATGGAATTTTAACACCTATAAATAAAATAAAACGATACACACAACAGTATTGTAATATGAGGTTATGTAACCCTGAGCAATAATTGCAATTATGATTAAAGGTATTAGAAAATATCATGAATACCTACCTACCTACATGTACACTAGAATGCAAGAAAAATCGGTACTTTAAAGGTCCAGTAACGGAGTAATTTATTTTAATCTATTTTAAGCTATATGTAATGTTCAGCTTCGGAACATCGACATTATCTTGATTTTAAGTATGGTAGCTATTGACTAACAAAAATATACCTACTATATTTTGCCTATGATATATTTTTTGTTATCGCATAATATTTAATATTTAATTACTCCATCGGCTTTCAATTCTGACTTTAATCTTGCACGGATACATTACAAATTTTGCTCAATTTTTATACATTCCTCCCCAAGTGCCTTGCAAAAAATTTCGTTTCGAAGTTTAAAACGTTCTTTATTTGTTTTACTTGTATGTTAAGGTCATGGTTTAGAGCAAGCACTACTGCACCCACCACAAATGCAAAAAAGGGGTTCTATTCGCAAAAGGTCGGAAAGAAATGAAATATGGTGGGACCATATTGGTGGGACATCGGAGGGGTTGTCATTCGAGGAGTGGCAAAAGAAATATGTAAAGAACAAAATTATGCACAATTTTTCCTTACATTTTTCGGCTGCAACTAACGGTTTCCACTCTACGGCGCGATAAAGTTGGGGGTTGATTTGCAATTTTCAACATCAGAATTTCATCGCGGATTAAGACGAAGACCGCTATCAAATAATTCTGCAATATTTTTTTCCTGAAAGAGTAAAGATTCTGGAGGTATCCGATTTGATACATTTGGTCGTACCTATATAATAAAAGATATGATTTTTTGGAGTGCACCTACACCTATACTCCGATATGGGCATTACATCCTAAATTTATTATTGTTCTGCATACGTGATATAAGAAAATATGTTCAACTCATTGCCATGCCACCCTTGAGGGGCATGGCAATGAGTTGAACATATGAGTTGATCGGCTCCTTTTCGGTCGATCTCGGTCGATTCTGGGGGTTAATTTCACTTTGACTCGCTTGCGAATGATGTGTTTATATGGGATTTTTTGCATTTTTGAGTAAACCTTAGGTATCTAGTTATGTGAATAACATCAACTTTTTATGAGCGTTAACAATATTTATAGACGTTTTTCTATATATTTGTGAAGAAAAAATGCGTTATAAATGGTTCGATGTTTCTTAGGTTACCATCTCCATCCTGCTTCATTGTAAATTAATATTTTTGATATTTAAATATATTTTTTTATTATTATTTAGTTATTAGATAAATATATTATAAAAAGCAAGATACCTTACAAGGTCACTAAAAGTGAGGTTAAATAACCTAAAAAGATAAAAAGATTTAGTTTATCTAATATTTTATAATGTATTTTATAATATTCCCAATGAAATATTAACTCGCACCTTCAGAAATATATAGGAGATGTCTATAAATATTGTCATCACTCATAAAAAGTTGATGTTATTCACAATAATCAAATAATGTTACAAAAAAACACGAAAAATCACATATAAATCCATAGAAAGCCAAACTGACAGGTCATGTATATTTATTTATTTCTGCGCTAGGTACTATATTCCAACTAGTCAAAAATAGAAATACAATAATAACGATTTCATGTGGCAAAATAAGAAGTTGCTGTACAATGGACGTAGCAGAAAATGCACCGTGAGAATAATGACATTTCTTGGTCTTGCAAGGCATCAATGTGGCTATCTTCTGGCTCACTTCTGGCACACTTCTGTGAGTCCCACCGTTGTCGCTTTTTGCATAGAAAATTTGTGTTGCATGACCTCCCCTTACCTAGGTATATGCTTACTAACGCAATTATGTAACGGCCATCATGATCGACTATAAAATTACTCGACTGAATCTAGCCAAAAACTTAGCGGTCGATAAAATTAATTTAAATAAAACAGATTGGAAATTATCTTTGTGTGTATTAAAAATATTTTCTTACTAAAATATTATATATTAACAGCGTTCTTCAATTTATATATTCAGAGGCTCTCATGACATGCCCACACACAATTTAAAATTTACCAAAACAAACATAGCTAGTCTTCTAGCTTGTATTGGATTTCCCCATAAATTATGCCACTCCGCGAAATTCTACAGTTTAATAATTTTGTCGAAATTTTGAAACATTTGTTTGCTTATATGCATATTTGCTTTTCTTATTTGCTTATATGCATATTTGATTATTTGCTTATTTGCTTATTTGCTTATTTGCTTATTTGCTTATTTGCTTATTTGCTTATTTGCTTATTTGCTTATTTGCTTATTTTCTTATTTGCTTATTTGCTTATTTGCTTATTTGCTTATTTGCTTATGTGCTTATGTGCTTATTTGCTTATTTGCTTATTTGCTTATTTGCTTATTTGCTTATTTGCTTATTTGCTTATTTGCTTATTTGCTTATTTGCTTATTTGCTTATTTGCTTATTTGCTTATTTGCTTATTTGCTTATTTGCTTATTTGCTTATTTGCTTATTTGCTTATTTGCTTATTTGCTTATTTGCTTATTTGCTTATTTGCTTATTTGCTTATTTGCTTATTTGCTTATTTGCTTATTTGCTTATTTGCTTATTTGCTTATTTGCTTATTTGCTTATTTGCTATTTGCTTATTTGCTTATTTGCTTATTTGCTTATTTGCTTATTTGCTTATTTGCTTATTTGCTTATTTGCTTATTTGTTTATTTGCCTATTTGCTTATATGCTTGCTTGCTTGCTTAGTTTGTTCGCTTGTTCCCATATTCGTTTATTCGCTTATCCGTTAATTCGCTTGTTAGCTTGTTCGCTTCTTCTAATATACGACTGTTCGCTTGTTCTTTGGTTGTCTTATTTGTTCAAAATAATTTTCTTCAGGCGTAATTAAAACATATTATATAAAGGCGATTACCACAAAATTATAAACAAACAAAATTCAACAACTGTTTGTTTTCTTAAGTTCCTTTACTTTTCAAATTACCTACTGACGTAATAGGTAAGTAAATGGTTTTCTCCTCCTCTTGTCTAGTAGAAATGCTAGAAATTGTATAGTTATAGTAATTTAGTTTTTGGAATATTTCGGATATATTCTCCCACAATGGTATGGGCTCTGCGCAAATGAACATAGTTTACATTGTTTTCGAACATGGCGCCCGCAGTGGCTAAATGGAATATTTCGCATCCAGCTATATAAAGGTTCTTATGGACGTACAAAATAAATTCCAAATATTGTAAATATTTGCGACCGTAGGCATGTATGGCAGTGTAAAACAGATGGTGATTATGGTGATTATCGCAAATTATATTTCAGCTGCAAGTTTTCCCCATTTGTCGCTCTTAATGCATAATAAATTCGAATCATATAGAGACAACATAACCTTTAAATGTTAAATTGTATAGAATGTAGTTACGCTTAAGGTAAAATATGTATTGCGAAGTAGTCGAACTTACCTTTCAACTATCGAAGTTCAGGAATTTTTTTGTACTCTTTTTATTTAATTATTCTGAATTTTTTCCTCATATAAATATATGAAATTGATATTGTAGACTGCATATGAGAGTATATTATTCCAATATAGTCCTGATAAAAGATATACATTTAAGATTAATATATTTTTACGCCACTGAGTTCGTATAGTAAGTGGTGCTATCCAGAATCCGAATACACTTTGTTAACTTCTCAACACAAGTCACAACTGTTTACAATGATAAATCACTACTGAACACTATTAGTAATTACTAGTTATTTGGTCTCCTCTCTACGAACGCCCAAACTAAACTGACTAATGTAGCGATCGGCGGGCCCTTATATAGGTACTATTTTCAGGGTTCTGGAAAATTCTAGAAGCATCTCTATTATTCCATCCTATTCTAGATTGTTCTTAATTATTCCATCCCATTCTAGATTGTATACAAGGCATTTCGAAGAGTTCTACAGGGAGTAGTCCACATGATATACCGCAACTATTTTAAATGGGGCCAGGGGCGTATCTCGGTCATTTGAAGTCCTAGAGGGTTAAAACCTCGTCATTGGGGGTATTGTATCTGGCACCGCTAGATGCGATGTTGCCACGTCATCTGATGCGGTGTTGCCAGATTGTGCAGATTTTCCCTAGATCTAGTGTATTTTCAGTATATCGTGCACAATCGCTTCTGAGAATTCCGTAACGATATTGTCTAATATAAATGATAAAACCATATATTTTAGAAGTCCTATTTGTCATATTTATTACATATTTATTAAAACAAAATCCAGGATCAAATACCCACCAACTCCCATACTTTCACAACACAATTCAGTACTGTTATCTCCATAATATAATAATTATCATTAAGTGAATTTTGTTTGAAGTATATATCATATTATTGTACTTTCAAATTCAGTTTATTACTAATTATTTAGGAATCAACCTGAAGTTTATGACAATCTTCAAGATAATACAAAACTGGTGAGTCTCTTTGTCAATGTGTGACAGTTGCAACTACGAAGCAACCTAATATCTATTACTTATACGTCAATGACCAGGGAGCAGTAAGAATATTTGGAATATATAGTGCCATGAAAACATATTACCTACATAAATACACAACTTAATCAAAATACCCAAACCAATAATCGATGTTGTATTATCTCAAATTAAAATACACGTGTCAACGTGGTGAAGAGATAAAGTAATCTTCCCTAGAGGCTTAAAATAATACTGCGCCCCTATGAGCTTATGAGCAACACTATTAATACTAGCGTATTAATTCGTCTATACTCTCATAGATGCTTAAAATGGCCTGGTTCTATTAGTAGCAAGATGTATATTTGTAAATATATATTCTCGTGGTCAATAATCGCGTTTTTTGGTACTCAGTTTAGAATTTTGTGATTTGTGGTAAATTCAGTAGTGTGTTTACTGTTATGTTCATTGTATTAGTGCGCTCACTGCATCGTCTTCGTGGATTTTTTTGCGTTCTTTTTATTTATTACTTTTAACCAATAGCCAATAAAAAATTCACGATTAAAAAATGTGATAAGAAAACATTAATTTATGAATTAAAATAAATGGCCGGATCCATTAGTAAGTGCATTTCTGGCTATAATTGTATAATTTTCGAGGAAATTTTATAGAATAGTTTGGCATTTTAAACAATTATTATAGTTTAATCATAATTATTAAGTTCATATTATTCTGCAAACTCCAAGCTGAAGGTATATGGTCTGCGCGCGACACTGCCACTGGATATGTTCTCTTGCTTTACCATTAGGTATGTTGAGTTGAGTGTTGAGCCAAGCAGAAAGCTAGCCGCCAGCCCCAAAGGGACGGAATAGTAAGACTTAATCAGCTTAAATAAGATTTATTTCTCTATACTGTACTGCAGAAAATGACTTTTCAAACTATTTAATTATACAAAAACCGACACATTCTATTTTCAAAATTACTGCTAAATTCGGTTAGCAACATGGAAGCGTTGCCTCGAACACATAAGTGATTCACTGACTTAGAAAGAGAGAGTACAATCGGAATAAAATCAAAAATCATAAACGACCTAATAGCCCAGTCGGTACGTCGTTCTTAATATTATAGGCCTAGATGGAAATAAATTGGGGCAAGCTGCAATACACTTTATTCTCTTTGTTTGGATATGTTTAACACTATACTAAATTTGCACAGTCCGTCGATCTTGGATTTGGCCGCCATATTGGAAGATCCCATGTAAAAATAATGATTGTATGGATTTTCATAATATCTTGATCTGAGTGCATTGTAGATAAAATTTTCAAGTAAGCAAAAACAAATCAAATAAAATTCTCTACAAAAAAGTTTTTATACATTTATTCTGTAGACCTACCGGTTTTTAAGTTATAGCACTTAACATCTAAGGTATATATTGAATTATACGCTAACGTTAAGAAATCTAAAATTGGGAATTATTGGACTGTTCTCTATTCGAAAACAGCACCAGATAGTAAGCCGGGTTGGGTCAATCATCTGATCATGACTATTCGTGTGCTACACTCCATTCTACCCGGTCCATCTTGGACCCGGCTGTGGAAGAAAACATGTTTTTCTTACATACAGTGGGTGCAACACCACTTCAGCCATCTACACGGTAAAATGAAGTTCCTTAAGGTTTTAAGCAATCAGTCAAACTTGAAAACCGCCATTTCTAGGACAAAGTTCATTTAATCTTGCATCTCTTTCTTCAACCGAAGATGCAGCAAGCATGCACTTATTTCGTATCTACCTACAAGTCCAAAAATGGTATGTTAACGAAAAATAACCGAACTGGGGTTCGAAGCAGTTGCCCAATGGACTTGGATGGAAGATGCCCAATGGAAAAGCAGGTTTACACTGTTCAGTATTAAAATAGAAGATCAAGGGGACGACGAAGACATCGTTTCGCGATTAGAAGAATTAAAGACCATGAAGATGTTGACGAAATAGATATTGAACAAGAATTAGCCGAACAATTTGATGACGAAAACATTGATGAGCCAATTATTGGTCAACTTTCTACGTCCCAAAAAAAACCGTATGTGATTATTAAAGGATGTTATGTAACTACATACATTAGAACATTTGCAACGTCAATAAAGTAGGTTAGACCTATAGAGAAAACCACTTAAAAAAAACGACGAGTGCTCTACCGCTAGGTGGTGTGGAAACGTGCACAAGAAAAATACTAATTTCTATAAATACGGTATACTAGAATATGTATGTTCTGTATTTAAGCGTCTGTATCTCGGCAACCTGTTCATTTGCCAAACCAGTGAATAGGACCTAATAGGAGAATTTAATTGGCTTTATTTTCAGTTATTACAAAGTTTTCTGTACGGTGAACGCAGACCGAGTTATTTTAAAAAATATATAAAAATAAAAATTTTATATGGAATTTTCCAATATGGCGGCCAAATCCGGGATCGATAGACCGTGAAAATTTAGTATAGTATTCAACACCATAGTACTTCACGGTGCTATGGTTTGGAGTGCCATAAGCAGGTCTAGCAGCTCTGGTGATCGTGCGAGCTTGCCGCACGACATCCCCCAATGTGAGGCTCTATGGTGGGTGGAGAGCTAGATGGACGAAGATCTTTCTCCACAATCATGGATAGCAAAAATAACAAAGCCAAAAAAACTTGGGCAGAGCGGCAACGCTCACCACAGCCAAAACCTGCGGCGAAACAACATAGCTCACCGAAGCTAATCCAGCCTGCGGCTGGGACACAAGTCTCGCCGCATAACACTCCTCATAGAGGAAAAATAGTCAGTAGCGTGCAACCAAGAAGATGAGGAGAGCTCGCCAAGATGTGGGAAGTGCTGTTACAGCACACTCCTCAGGCCACGCACCACTTCCGGAAAAGCCACAAAAAAAACCTAAAACAGGCGAGACACCCAAAAGGTGTGCCACCCTCTACAAGAGACTCACATCCCCCAAGCACCCCAAAGGTGCACAGCCAATGAAGGATGAGAACCTGCAAAGTGTGCCACCTTCGAAGAAGAGACAAGGCCATAGTCCAAGGAATGCTCCCTGACAGGATACAAGGACGCCGCCCTGAGTCACCTCAGGGTGGCAATAATAGAAAAAGACAACGCCTAAGGATAAGGAGGTCCTAGTCAAAAACTTACTGAGGGGAGAATTGGATAGGGTAATCTTCTGCACCCCCAGCAGCAACACATCAACGCCACCAGCATTTCGCTAGTGGACATACTCTGGTGAGATAATCAGAATTGTCTACAAAGACGATCAGAAGCTGGGATGGCTTAAAGAATCCGTGACTAGTCTGCAGCCTTGGGAGAACGCTGCGCTGACCGTCGTGCGTATTGACCAACTGCCAAGGCTGACAAACGTTACACTCTACATCTCTGGATCGCTGTGGAATCGGCATGCTAACATGAGGAAAAGGAGGTAGTAGTCAGTCTGGCAGGTCAGAACGTGATGGTTAGCGTGCGCTGGTGGTATCTTTTCCACAACGAGGCTAAAGTTGATCCGCGAGGAGAACTACTCGTCTTCGAAATAGGAAATGAGGACATTTAAACCCTCAAGGCGAAGTCGATGAGGCGACACTACCTCTTCCAGTCACTCGTCCTGAAGGTGAAACTGAAAAAAAGCAATAAAGAGGAAAGACCTCAGCAGGGGCAGCGGATGGAAATGGGGCCTGGAGAAGCTGAGCTAACCAGGCAGCTACCTCTCCAACTCCACCATCATCCTCAATGGAAGACGTCTCCCCTTAAGTCGAGAGGGAAACGACTACTCGACTTTGGGGACACCCCTATACGCCCCTTTGGATACCTCAATGACGGTTACAAATAAGATAAGAATAGTGCAATGCAACCTGTAACACTGCAAGGCGGCAACGGCAGTCCTATGCCGCCACCTCGACGTGAAGCAAAGCGACCAAGCGACGCGACGTGAGGAACCGACAAAGATAAATATCGAACTCAACTCGGGAAGAACCTGGAAAAGCTCGACATGCTCAATGATGGTGGCAGGATAGAGGAATATACAGAGACTCTAAAAACAGTCATGAGGAGGAAATCTTTAACATCCTTCCCGCTCAAAGTTTCGAGAGCCCCTGGGGAAACCGCCAAATAGTGGTGCCGGGACTTGACGGACTTGAAACAAAGGACAAGAACATCTTTCAACAAAGCAAAACGGACAAAGCTTGAATTATACTGGGACCAATACAAGACCCACCTGAGGGAGTTTAAAAAACTAGTCAGACAAAAACAAAGAGAAGCGTGGAGAGCCTACTCTGAAGAAATTGAAGACTACTTACAGGCTGCAGGGCTATGTAAAATTTTCGCTAAAGACAAAAACCATGATATAGGTATATTGAAAAGGGGTGAGTGCACCAAGACCAACAACCTTTGCGAAAGCCTAGAGCCCTGGGCTCACTTAGGGCTCACTTCCCTAAATCTGTCACAACAGACAGAAGGGAATGGCCAAATGAAGTGGACATCCGACCAACAAATTTGGACTTGCAAAGCGCTAACCAAATAGTAGGTAAAAAGTAAGACAGAATCAAGTGGGCAATACAGAGGTTCTCCCCCATTTAAATCGCCAGGCATTGACGGCATATATCCTGCACTACTTCAGTGGGGCCTGGATAAACTACTGCCGCACCTGGTTGGGATGTTTAGTTAGGTTATGTAACAATATATTGATCGTCCTCTTACGTACGGAAATATTCATTATCTCTCACCCTAATATTAATACAATTATTATTATGGAAAATTCTCAAAACGCTACCTCAACTGGGTGTACCACCACACCACTTCATATAGTCGTGCCGGACCTTTATCTCGGCTCACAGGTCTTCATTAATTGTGCTATTGAAAAGTCTTTCATATGCTTTACACTGTCGATTACATTCAGCTTCTCAAATTTGTTTTGCATAAGTGCCAAGAACACTTGAGTTTTTCGAGAATCCATATACTCGGCAATAAAGAGATGTTCCAATGCATTTGCTACCCGCGTAAAACCCCCCACGAAGGACTTTAGAATGTTTTTCTCTTAATTCCTCTTACAATACCCTTGATTTTTTTGTTTTCAAAGCAACGGTTAAAAAGCGCACACATTCTTGTAAGACAATTGAATCGTGAAACCAGAACCGTCGCCACTTACGAGTCAAGTACAAATCTAATTTATATTAATTTTATAGGGTTTCTTGTTCTTTACACATAATGAAATGCCAAAAGAGATAGCAGGAAATATTTTTATTGTGGTATAAGTTTAAAATCATTGTTTTTTGTTTATCTTTACTGTTGTTTTTTTGTTTGTGATTTGGTACATAAGTAGCAAGGTACAAGTACGATAAGGTAGCATATGTGAAAAATCGTAACTAAAATTGATAATACAAAATTCTAAACATATTAGAAAATAAGCCTTGCTTGTTAAAAAGTTTTCGTATCTCTAAATAATATATGAGATCCAAAAATGGCCAAAGCTGTTTTTTCTAATTTACTGTAAAAATACGCCTATAAAATAGAATTTTACCAATTCTCGTTTTACTAAAACTTCGGTAAAAAATATTTTCACATTTTGGGAAAGCTTTTAGTTTACACCCTGTAAATAAATTTTCCGATTGCGATATGATAGTGTCATTCTGATAGGTTATTCTCAACAATATTTTGAAACAGAAAGCCGAAAACCGCACTTCGATACGAGATACGAGTTGGTTTCGTTTTCATTCGTCAGTTGATTTTCCTTAAATAGGAAAAATAAATAAAATAAAAATAGGTAAAAATACAAAATTAATAAAAACGAAACTGACCCTTCAATTCAAGATGGCGGCTATCGTAATAGCATTGAGGTCTCGATAGTATATGGATAGGATAATCCGAAATCTGAATTTAGATTACCCATCACTCTCCAACGAAAGGCGTACTGTGTAGATATCATATGTCTCGATCCACGATCAACTAAATTTGTGTATAGTAAATAAATTTATTTTCACAAATAGGTACTCAATAATAATACGACTCTCCACACCTCAGGCATACCTACAGAGACCAGCATCTGGGACCCGGGGTGCGATTGATTGCGTTTAAATTGTTCTAAGACTAATTTGTTCGGCCCAAACCCATTTCTCTCTTACGTTATTTTAAATTACATAAAAAAACACAAATAAATAACAAATAATCGAAAATAACAAAGGAACACTTGTCTTGTTGCTGATTTGAGAACTAAATGAGAGGTTATGATAAAGATGTACAGATAGTACAAAGCGACAATTCGAAGCGCACGGTTTTCAATGGAGACAATTAGTAGAATCAAAGATAATAAATACACACTGTAGCATCTTTGGTAGAATTTACACGAAATTTTTAGTATTGAAAATACTACTGGGCGCGTATATATGGGATCCGTCTCTCGAAAAAGGTATGTGACCGCGACAGATTTGTTGTAGAGGTCACGGAGTAATAATATACATTCAGTCGGAGAACGTGCAATGTCTAAAAAAAATATTCCTATGTAAATCGACCTGGCGGATCCGATTTTGGAATTCGCTAGGTAATTGGGAATTGCAAAACTGGTCAAAATGACCGTTTTCTCAGAAATCTCAAATTTTATGCAATTTTTTTTAATTTTTACTTATCACCCTATATCTCCCTTAGATTAAGTCCGAATAAATTGAAATTTTTAGAAGAGCAAAACAGAACAGAGCAGACAAAAATGCAAAAAAATGTACGTGTCATCAGTAATATTGTTTTAAAAAGTTGAGAAATTGTGAAATGAAATTTGTTAAAAATGCGGGACCGTACTCGATCGAGAAAACTTTTTTATTTTTAAAGATATCTATAAAATAACGGCGTGTTCTGATTTTTTAATATGTTGTTGGGACCCCTACCAGTACTGTATATCCAAGTTTGTAGCTTCGAGAGACCTGTGCTAACTTCGTAGCACTCAAAAACCGCGAAATGTTTGCATTTTTTCGTTTTTTTCACTATATCTACTAAACTATGCGTTTGTTTATAAAGCATTTTATTACGTACTTTAAAATAAATTAATTTTGCTACAATTTGAGACCAGAACCAGCTCTTCTATATCCATATTTTTATGACAGTATAATGAGAGGAGTAAGTAGTACATTGACAATACCAAAATGTCTGCATAGATTAAAAAAATCGTTTATACCTGTTTTTAAAATGATCAATAAAAATAATAGAAAACAAGAAGAAAAATGAAAATATTATTTATGTGCATTCATCTATTTAACGCTACATTTCATATGGCAATGGTAAAATTCAATTACGCACGACAAAGGCACAAAAGCATATCAGTTGAATATTCACAATATTATATCTCAAAATTATTATATTGATGTGGTATTATTACATTTGACAAAAAGTTTTAATTTTTTTATTTTATCACTAGTCGCTAATGATATCTAATGCAAATTCTGAAAATACTTATCATCCTAGCCACAAGTAATTAAAATTGGACTCCAAGAGCATTACAGTTGCATCTGGTATTTTCAATACCCTTAAGATACTTGCGAAAGATGCAAGATCTGTGAATTTTTTACTAATGGTCGCACCGGTCCTGTGTCATCAAATCAATTAATAGGGATATACCTACATGTAGTGGAGTGGATCTGGAGAGAAATATGGGTCGAAAATAGACAACTTAAATTTAAATATTTTTTCCCCCAATCTATCAAATCGAGTCCTCCCATCATTATGGCATGGTTTGTGCACACGGGGTCAAGGGAGGGGAGGGGGGAACGATCAATTAAAAGCATGGGAAAACCTTTTTAATGCATCTCGGCGGTTTTTGACAAAAAAAAGTCGATATAAAAAATGAAGAGTATGACAAAGCACATTCGCTCATTGAGCGTGTGTGCTTTAATGTACGTGTGTGTTGCTTGAAGCTGAGCGAAATCGGATAATTAGTTCGCGAGATAACGCTAATTGTAGTTGCGAAAATAGGAAAAATAAAATTGGTTTTTCATCGAGGGTGAGCGGAGTTGGAACATGGCAGTATCCCTGTCAACAAATGCTATAGGTGCTGAAATATATTATGCCGTCCAAATATCTCTATATTCAGTTATGTATATTGGAGCTTATCTTTGTTGCCGTTATTCAATACATGAAATTTTTGTCAAAAGTATGGAAATTACACATATATATATATATATATATATATATATATATATATATATATATATATATATATATATATATATATATATATATATATATATATATATATATATATATATATATATATATATATATATATATATATAATATTTTCTTTCTTATTCAATTTTATTGTATCGATAAATGATTTGATGTCCAAGAGTCCTTTATATAATGGTTTGTTTTCCTCACAACGTTGTTTAGAATATTTGATAAAAATTTTTCTAAATTATAAAATGGACTTTGAACATATGAAACAATAGGTCTTAATGGGATATTTGGTTTATGTAGTTTTGGTAGACCATAAAATTTAGGGGGAAGAGAATTATTAATTTTTAAAGTATTAGCTATATCTTTTGTGATATATTTTTTAGTTTCCCATTTTTTTATTAAATTATTATTTTCAGTTTTATATTTTTTTATTGGGGGATTTCTCAAACGTTGATATGTTGTATTATCATTTAGCATATGATTAATTTTTTCTTTGTAATCACTTGTGTTCATGATTACAGTTTTGTTTGATTTATCTGGTTTTAGAATAGTAATTTGAGGGTTAATTTTTAAAAATTGTTGAGTATCCTTTATTTGTTTTTCTAATTTTTTTGTTGATTCATTTTTATTATTTGATTTATTTTTAAAATTATATACTACATTATTAATTTTGGATCTAATTTCATTTTTTATATTTGGTTTAGTTTCTATTATATTTTCAATTTTTGGTATTATATTTGGAATTGGTAAGTTATTTTTGTTGGTATTTATGC
>CAXKVY010007170.1:0-25894 GCA_964058915.1 Tetropium fuscum | reverse complement strand
ATATCTCCTCTGATGCTATACTGGGGCAAGCGGACCGCAGATTGGTAAGCGATACCTTACGCTTACCAATAGCGTGCTGAGTTGAAAACGAAAATGCCTCATGTATGGCATCAGCGGAGATCTAGCTTCTCTGTTTAGCGTCTTTGAAAATAGCTTGATTTGCTTGATTAGCTAATGCATTATAAATGCTCTCTGCAATCGTGGTTTGTCCAACCCGGTATATATACTGTGCCCAATGGTTTCCCGATATGTAAACTGTGATTTTATCAGTTACAATTTTCTTTTGGTTTTTTTACTTATACATAGGTAAGTACCTACATCGAAAGAAAATAGTTTCATCGGAAAATTATAAAACAAAACAATTAATTGATTATTTAAGAATATTAAATTGATTAATCCACTTGACGACTCTGAACAAATTGTCAGACCCACCCTTTTATCTCGCTATATACTTAATATCCTACATCCATTCAAATAAACGCAACTAAACACGTTTACATTAATTATAGGTAGAATTTTATTGTCAGTAGAAATATTTGCATGTGATCGGTATATGTATATATGTCTGAGAACGAAGTGGCAAGTGGCGGTCGTTGGCCACAGTGGTATAAATATCCAACCGGTCTTCTACTGTTGTCTTTCACGGCTCATGAACTTCCTTATAAAGCGAAAACCGCAAATATCTACGTTTGAAATACATCGCACTGTTTCGGTAGTGTCAAATCAGGCAGTTTACAATCGTGAACTACTAGTAAGTACTAACACTCCCAATTAGAATATTTTATTGATTACGATTAGAATGCAGATTTATACATACCTATACATATACGTATATGTAATTCATCAGTAATTACCCACATCTACATAAAACATAAAATATATTAGTTTCATACATAAATACATGTACGTACTATCAAAGTTTACAGAGTATATATATATATATATATATATATATATATATATATATATATATATATATATATATATATATATATATATATATATATATATATATATACTCTATATATATATATATATATATATATATATATATATATATATATATATATATATATATATATATATATATATATATATATATATATATATATATATATATATATATATATATTCTGTAAACTTTGCTACTATGCAAGTTCTAGCTTTGCTTGGCATTTGCTTACTTCATTGTTTTCTCGCTTATTCATTGTCTATATATATATATATATATATATATATATATATATATATATATATATATATATATATATATATATATATATATATATATATATATATATATATACCTAATATCAGTGAGGTAATTAGGAATATTTGTGTCATACAATTAATTTTTTGTACCTATCCCATCTTTGTGAAAATAGTTTTAACTACATAAGAATTAGCATTAACTACATTAGCGGAGTAACCCATTTTTTTCTTAATTGCTCGTATAATAGTCAGAATGGCCAATAGCTAATAGAAGAGTAATAGTGTATAATAGGTTAGTAATATTGTATTGCAAAACCATAACAATTCATGATGTTTATTCATTGGAAACATTTAAAGATTAATAACGCAAATAAAAATATAATAAAATTATTAGCTAAAATATAAACAGGTAGGTAAAGTCAAAGTAAATTAAGAAAACCCCACTAAATTTACACCTTAGGAACTGCTGATTTATGTTGGTCAGACAGACGGTCACCTATTTTTACACGCTTTTATTAGTTTCACCTGTATGTTTCACCTGTATTATATCATGTAATGGAATCTTTAACGAGATTTTCACCCACTTCAAAACATCAGATTCAACGGAAACTGTGCTCACTTATCAAGGACCGATGACAATACAATAATTTGACAACTTTGTCTTAACTTCCTCATCACCATCATTAGAAACCAGGATAAAAAAATCTATCTCACATTGGCGCATTCGCCACAATATAGAATTTATTGATCGCAGTTTGAGTTATTTGTATAATCCTGTTCTTTAACTACTAATTGCACCCCACACTTTTTAACAAATTCTTAATAAAGTCCTTTAAATTCCCTTTAAATCGTGTGTGATTTAAAGGGAAACCGAAATAAAAAGTAAAAATAATGTTTTATTAAGATTTTGTTAAAAAGCGTGGGGTGTAATAGGACGTCAAATTCTATGTCTAAATTGCATATGTAAACTTTGTGCGGATCGCAAGTTTAAAAGGAACTAACGTTGATTCATTAATAATATTTTTTTGATCGGTTATGTCTTCTATAACAACATTTTCTGGTATACGTTGGGGATACTTTTATCAAGTTTTTGGTTTGATAATTGTCCAGCGTCTGAATCAATTAATATTTTATACGTATTTGTAATATCGTTAATATAATACAGGTTCTTGGAATTTACTGTAAAAAGCGGATTTAAATAAACGTTTGTTCTGAGAAGATCAGGTTTGGCTTGAAATTGTCTAGGTTCATAGTTTGAATTTGGGTGGTTGGGTTGTCGACAGGATTCGATTGATCTCCTGGATCCGCTTCTATCTAGACTCAACTGATGGAGAAAAAACATTTCAAGATGGCGGATCTTGAAATTTTGTGATCTTCGGGGTCGATTTGTTCGAGTCAAATATTCCAACTGAATTTTAAAAGTACGCCTTGGTTGGCTTCATACTATGACTTGAGTAATTTGGCGAGATGGGCGTCAATAGCATTAGTTGCAACCTGTCTAGGAGAAGAAACGATCTAAAATTGAACCCGGGACCGTGTTTTGTTATGCACAAGTAAGCTTCAAGCTGAAATAAGTATACTTAAGAAGAGTCAAATCACTAGTACTGTAATAAATTAACAGGCTAGTACTTTAATACTAGTACTGTAAACTAAGTACCTACTGTAATAAATTAATAGGCAAACGACTATGCAACAATGACGGATTGAATGAAATGACTTAGAAACATGTCCAGCGGTAACTAATAAATAAAAAGTAAATTAATAGTATCAACAAGCTTTTATTTAAATGTTCTAAAAATAGGAAAATAAACTTTGAATTAAATTAAACCCATCAATTTATTACATTATCGAAACATTTTGCTGATCTGATATACCTAGTGATTTTTAAGACTTATAACTCCTAGAAAATTGATGTACGGCGATAATATCCGTTCATAACTTTTTTCCTTTGGTGTAATAATGACAACTATTTTTCATTCGATAGGTGATACGAAGTTTTAAGGTCATTTCGAAGTTTTAAGGTCTCTTATGGAATTTTCATTAAATTAGCGGATTAGGTAAAAAAAAATATTTTTTAAATGTCGGCCACAATAATATTACCGACGATATTACAATTTGACTATATAATTATTGAATAGTTTTCCTCTCACTCTGCTATCTCATAATATGCGGCATAGTTGACCAATTGATAATCAGTTTCGGTTTCAACACGAGCAGATTCATTGGCATTTAAATTATTCTATAACATAATATGATTATCAATTTGTAATAGGTACTGTGCTACACATTAAAATTTAGTGTTCGTATATAATAACAGAAAGTTTATTTGCAGCAATATAAGCGAATCTGTCGTTGATTCTAATAATTATTATATAAAAATCTATTTTGTGCTATATAATACAATTAAGACGTTTCACGAGTAAAGTATAAGGTAAGACCTATATTTATATTAAGCCAAAGATATATATATATATATATATATATATATATATATATATATATATATATATATATATATATATATATATATATACATACATATATATATATATATATATATATATATATATATATATATATATATATATATATATATATATATATATATATATATATATATATATATATATATATATATATATATATATATATATATATATATATATATATATATATATATATATATATATATATATATATATATATATATATATATATATATATATATATATATATATATATATATATATATATATATATATATATATATATATATATATATATATTTATATATATATATATATATATATATATATATATATATATATATATATATATATATATATATATATATATATAAATATATATATATATATATATATATATATATATATATATATATATATATATATATGTAAACTGCTGGCAAATAAGGGCAAGGTTGTATTAATTTTTTTTAATGAAATTTTGGATGCATATATCTTCAGAATAATATGGGATATCAAAACATGGTTTCCAGGACGTTTTTGGAAATTTTATTGATAACAAATGGCTAGAATATCATGTTTCTATCGTGCCCAAACAATGAATATAAAGGGTGGAAACTAAACCCCTACAGAATTTAGGAAAACCAAATATGTTCGATAAAACAAATTTGCCCGTTTTTTTGATATCTCGCTTAATTTCGTATATACGGGGTTTTTATTTAAAGTAGGACATTTTTTTGAAATTGCCTCTTACTTAAAAAACCAAGTAATGGTTTTTTTCTTATTTTCAAGTAAGCTTGCATACCTCCAACTATATCAGTAGCTAGCATTGTCACTTCTTATACAAGGTGCCTGGGAAAACATTTAATAAGCAAGTGTCACAAAAAGTCTGTAAATTTAAATAAGCTAAACCCTGTATAACTAAAATGAACGGTAATTTTAAACCTTTGAAGGGAAACCTTGTAGTCAAATATCTCGAAAGAGCTTTTAATTTTTCTGCATCGGATGAGTATTATCAAAATTACAATTTCGTTGTAATTACACGGTAAAGCCCTATATAAAACATTAAAAAACCTGCGGTAGTAACTAATGAACTGGTGGGCTAAGCATTGCAACAAAGAAGTCACCACTGGAAACAAGAAATGTTTTGTTTGACATTTGGTAATGCAGCAGCAGAATATCTAAACATTGTGTTGATACTGTTCATGTCGATAGTTTTGATTGATAAATATTGCACAATTTTCATATAACCAAGTGTATAATGTCACAATTGACAACAACAGAAAGGAAAAATTGTATTCACCTGTTTAATGAGGGTTTTACGCAACATACTGTTGCTAAGATATACGACGTTAACCAAAGTATGGTTCACAAATTAAAAAAGAGGTTTGATGAAACAGGAAATGTTAACATTTTGTACCATGGATTGTGAAAAAAAATTGAGGCTAGAGAAGAACGGATTTTGATAAGAAATGTTCGTAAGAATAGGAATCAAAGTTCGAGAAAAAATAATGATACATTTCGGAACCAAAGAGTTTTGGTCTCAAATCGCACGATAGGAAGGACGATTAATCGTAACAGCTTAAGGTAAGTTTTCTACAAGAGTGAATCGTGTGTTTATCCTACTTATGACATAAAAGTGTAGGGGCTGTGTGAAAGTGTAGGCTAGAACCGTAAAAAAATCATCAGTTTAAAATTACGTATTAAAAAATCGAGGATCATTTTTTTATGCCACTTTGTAATCCTAATACCTCAACTGTACAATTTTTCTAGAGCCTGGCGTCGAGCAAAATTGGAAAAAATAGCTATCACTTTCGCAAAATGGATGGGTTTCAGAAAAAGAAACATTTCTTCCAGCATATTGTTTAACTATTGCCCAGTCAATTATTGTCCCACTAATGTTTGCCCTTATAAATGTATTACATTTCGAAATAAAAATCGATTTTAAAATAAATTGAGTTGAGGAATCTAGGTCAGATAAAAAAATATACGGTATGTACAAATATTTTTTTATTTCAGGATATTTTTATTTTAGATATATATAATTAGCGAATATATGAAGCTGCTACTGGCTACTGCATTAATTTGTACTGATTCTATTTCGCAATTCTGATTCCATATGTCGGTCATTCGTCATCCTCTAATGTGCCTCCGTGTGAATCCAAGTGGAGTGAGGCATACATAATTTACCCATACCAAAGTTCTCAAATGTCTGTACATATCAACAAAAATAACTAGCATGCTTTAATATAACATTGCAATGCCACGTTTTATCTATTCAAGTTTCAAATATTATGTTACATATGATTGTAGTTAAAATATGTCCACATATGTAACTAGAACCATGTGTTACACTAATACTGTATAAAAAATTGACTATATCGCCAAAGGATCATGAAATAAATATTTGAAATATGATTTCAAACTACGACGTTGTCTACGATTATTTTTTTATATATTTTATTGTTTTGTGTAACTTATTTTTATGTACTTAGGATTACATATCTGTAAGTTCATATACCAACTTAAAGAAGAAACATTTTCATAGCAGACGAAAAGAAAGACGACGTTCTTAGTAATTCTGTCAGTGGCGGCTCGTGATTTTTTCGGGTAGGAAGACACCGGGGGGATAGAGAACCCATAGTGAACTCCCACAGGCCAGTGCAATTTGATTTTGATCCGGACCAAATTTATAACATGCTGAAAATTTCGGGAAATGTTCAGAACAATGCTTTTATTGATATCAATTACCTTTATTGATATTGATAAAACCTCCGCCATCTTGTTTTAATAACTGAGCACATAAAAGAGAAAAAGCATTTTGGACATTGCACCCACAAAACCAGTATCTAAACTGTGAGAGCATCTGTTGAACTTTCTCGACACGGTTTTATTATTATTCGATTTTCTTACATTTTTGATATCAGTAAATCTGGTATAGGTGGCCTATATTTTTTTATTAGCGATTTATTATTCATCAGTTCAATTATGTTATTAACGGATTTCATAGTTACGACGCAATGTCAATAAGCACGGAACATAAAACACCCACGTTGCCACAACCTCTGCCCATCCGATTCGAGAGGCTAGAAGGGCAAATGAGAAAGTGTCCCCCTGGCTAGAGAAGACTTTAGGGAGCAACTACAAATTTTGAATCCCGCATGCGCGATCGCAGTGACAGATTTAATCCCGATGCTCTGTCGAGTAACCTCGTGACAAAATTCCGGTAGTGTGATAATCTAAAAATATTATTAGGAAACCCACTTGCCCTCCTGGGCAGACCTTATGGAACACGTAATTTTGTGGACTGCCCAAGTCTCAAATGGTTGCTTGACAATAAAAAAAACACCTCTAACACGCATTGCGGTGGTTTATGATGTTTCCTTCGGAAACCACGGGTTTTACAAAAAATTCTATACTTACCAAAAATATTCCTAGTAATTGTGTTTTTCTACAAAAAATTCTTTTGCTAATTTAATTTTTCCAGTGGGTTTCGAGCAACGGACGATAGAAATGAACAAAATGATGAAAGTGCAATATTAATTTCACTTTCACCTCTTTTAAGATCTTAATAAAAAAAATCAATCCTTGGGAAAAATAATAAGGATAAAAGTTGTAGCAAATTTAGTTTTCAACGAGTGTGTTCATTATCATTTAGGTATACGTTACAGACAAAATTAAACGAGATAATGAAAGAAAAAAATGCAGAAAATGTCGATTCTAGATAAAAATTATAAGGATGAATATTGTAGGAAATTTTATTTTAAACAACATTGGTTATTGCCATCTTTCGTGTGAAATTGAAAATAAAACGAGTTAGGTCTTCAATAAGAAAAATCACCCTTAAATTTACGAGAATGAAAATCGCTACTCAAATCTTTTCCGTATCAATCATAATTTTATGGGCTATAAGATGGCCTAAAGTTCTAACTTCCGTCTAGTGAACAAAACAAATCAATTTGTCAAAATTAAGTGTCAAAAAATAATTATTGGATATTATAGCAGTATTTAGTTTATTTGTAATAATATTTTGTTTCAGTAAATTATGCTGAAACTTATTTTACTAGCACTATGCTGCTATGGCTTTATAGAACCCAAGGATCCTAATATTGAAGAGGAAGAGTTAGATGCGTACAATTTTTTACGGGCCATCAATAAGAAGACTGAAGAAAATGAGCATAAAGTGGCTGTAGCTAACTGGGCGTATGCTAGTAATTTGACAGATGAAAATTTGCAAATTCAGGTAAGTTTTTAATACACCAGTTTCTATGAGATACAAATTTTTGATAATAATTAGGTGTTAAAGTTAAAATAATATATCTTGACGTATGTGACGACATATAATATGTATGTAATCAATTTGTTAACCAGATAATGCCAGTGGCCATCAAACTGTTTCTTAATTAAACTGTCATATCATCATAACCTTGTATCAGAGTACTACATATCAACGAGCAATGACAGCTGATGTTCCAATTTTTAGAGCGCATGCGCGAAATATGATTGCTAGCTGTCAAAGGAATACATAACCAGCCGGATTTTAGTTAGGGGTCGGGTAGACAATTTTTCGTTGTAGATGCTTTATTCGAAGCCACTTCATAGTTTTCTCAGTCTACTACGATGTCTACCCTTCAACGAAATTGGATCACCCCACATCAAAGGTGCCGACAGCTTATGTCGCTACTCATCGGTTTGTAGTACTCTGCTTTCATTATATCATCATAATCATTTCGGGCTGACGTAGGTGTGGACGTAGGTGTAGTACTCTGCTTTCATTATATCATCATAATCATTTCGGGATGACGTAGGTGTGAGCATAATTATGTCAATTTTAAGGCTAATTTTTAGATTTTGGAAGTGGAAATAGTATTAAAATACCAAAATCGTCTGCCTTTGTGGTGTAGAATAGACTGTGAGTTAAAAATCATGTAATTTACTTCATTATTTACAATTTACGTACAATGCGTACTCGCTAGCGCTCCGCAGAAATCTGCTCGTTACACAAAATAGTAATTTTCCCAACTGGTTACATAAATAGCTATTCTATACACACTCATGTCTTACAGTGGTACTTTTGGCACACATATGAGTGTCAAAAGTGATACTTAGTGATAAAAGTGATGAGTACTATCGCACTCGTGTGAAACGTAAACTATTTTTCCCACAATGTGAAAAGTAGTTCACTCGTGCGATAAAGTATCACTTTTAAGACATGAGTGAGAAAAGGTTTAGTATGATAGACATATGAAAATCATATTTAAAGCACTAATATGAATAACTCGCATGAAATTTTCATAACAATTACTTTTTATTCTTGCATCATGGCATACATAGCTCTTTTGAATGTTCAGATAATTTGACACATTCACCGAATTTGTTAAGACATTGGTGACTCTACTTCGTCTTGATCTACAAACGCATTCTCAGCCAGCAAGGAATACTTACTGACCTTAATACTTAATGTACTAGGTATTTTCTTAATGAGTGCGGGTTTATAATAATGATTTAAATGTAGTAATTAAATTACTTTATTGCAGCTAAGTGTCGCCGCGCAAATGGCAAAAGATGAAAAGGAAACGTGGCAGCAGGTGATTCAATACGACTGGAGTAGGTTTTCTGACTATAACTTAAAGCGACAATTTTCGCAATACGCTGTCCTGGGTCCTTCTGCCCTCCCGGAAGATAAATTTAAAAAACTTCTTAAAACCATAAGTGATATGGAAGCAATCTACGCTAAAACTAAAATATGCGATTTTAATCAGCCCAGTAAATGTGACTTGAGTTTGGAACCAGGTACGATATCTGTCATATGCTTTATCTCACTTGCGAGACAAAAGTTTTATAAACTATGGGTGACGCGACCTTGAATAATCACTCTCATGCGGCCAAAGAAGTATTCACTTCAATAAAAGAGCTAAATATAATATGATATGATTACTTTTGAGCTTTATTTATCATATTCTTGGTGAACAGGTAAGATCATCATCCATTTGGATCAGATTCGAAAGCCCAATCCAGATATATCCGGCAGGCTATGCATAAGTAATATTGTATTCTGGTTAATTCCGATTCTGTTACGATCGTTTATAAACTATATCAAAATTGCTTTCCGCTTTAAAACACTTGAGAGGGATCGTTGCCCAAGTCAAAGCTACATTCGCTATCTCTGTTTCTCTCTCTCCCTCATATTTGTCATATAGTTTATCTCACTTGCGAGACGAAAATTTTATAAACTGTGTCGTGACGCGACCTGACCTTGAAAAATAAAATCACTCTCATGCAACCCAAAGAAGTATTCACTTCAAAAATTCATTCAGTAGATAGTGGGAGGGTCACAATTTTGTGACTTTCCCACTCCCTTATGTGACGCTCAAATCGTCAGCTTATTGAAATGCACAATTTTCAGCATGTACCTAATTAACTCAACATACTGACGCGCTCGTTCCAACAAATGATTTTTGAAAAAATTCTGATCGGCTCTGCCCTACACGCACGGCACTTTCAGAAGGCTTAGATATGGTTACCTCCACCATATATAACCTCAACAGGGTGCAAGGTACCCCCATATGTTAATCTGCCGCGTTTGATTAAATACCAAAATCCCCTGTTGGGCTACTATTAGTGACATTTTCACGATTTGTCAATTTTCGAACCGTCAGTGTTTTATATCATTTCCATAGAAACGCTGAGATCTGACACCACCATAAATATATTATAAACCATGGTGTCATTTATACCTGAATTAAAACTGATAAAACTATAGTGTTATCAGATACAAAAAATTACAGCCATGCATATGGTTGCACAAAAAATAATGTGTACCAGGAAAATATTCCATTGGCAATAGGAAAATACGCTGCTGGCCAATAGGTTGGTATAATTTAAAATTTTAATGTAATTTTGAATGCATATATTGCATATATCTTCTGAATAATATGGAATACCAAAATGAGGTTTTCAGGATGGTTTCGGAAATTTCATTGGTAATAACTGGCCTGAATATCATGTTTCTATCGTGCTCAAAAAAGTAATATACGGACTAAACCTCTACCAAAAAATTTAAATTTCATTCTTACCGAGAATTTAGGAAAACCAAAACAAAGTTAAAATTTTTATACCAGCCTATGGATCAATTCGAAAAAACAAATTTGGCCGTTTTTGATATCTCGCTTATCTCGTAGATAGAATTGTTTTTTGTTTTTCTTGACCGGATGATTATTTCATAATTACAATTTCGTTGCAATTACACGGTAAATTCCTATATAAAATATGTGATAAACCTGCGGTAGTAACTAATGAACTGATGGGCTAAGTATTGTAATAATCAAGTCACCACCAGATTACCTTTGGTAATAGAAATTCTTCAATTTATATTACAGTACAGTTTTCATATAAACAAGTGTATTATGTCACATTTGACAATTCCAGCTACTTAGACAGTTAGAGGCATGCATGCACTTGAAAATAAGAAAAAGATCCATTGCTTACTTTGTTTTTAAATAGTAAGATGCATTTTCAAAAAAATATCATAATTTCAATAAAACCCCCGTATATTCGAAAATAAGCAAAATATGAAGAAACGGCCAAATACGTTTTTTCGATTGGTCCATAGGCTACCTTGGTGTAAAAATTTTATCCCGATTTTAGTTTTTCTTAAATTCTCTTCTTTAGTTTAAACCCCGTATATTCCCTTTTTAGGAACGATAGAAACATGATATTCAGGCCATTTATAACCAATGAAATTTTCAAAAATTTCCTGAAAACCTTTTTTTGATATTTCATATTATCCAGAAGATATATGCATCCAAAATTACACTGCGCAACTTATTTAACGCACAACCAAAAAGTTAACTCAAATTTGACGTTATGTATTTTCGACAATTTTTGTTCGTTTTGGTCGATTTTTTTTTCAAATTGTAGGTTTTTCTCTTAGGAATATCACTGTCTTAGTTGTTTTGGTAAAACGAATGATTTTGATATTATACCAGGTGCTATAAAAATATTATGTTTTTTTCCGAAATTTCAAAACGTCCTGTGGGCTATACAAGGTATTGCAAGTTATTGCAATTATAACCAATTTAAAGCCTCATGTTTTTTCTACATTTTCTTTTTTTATTCATTTGTTTATCTGTGTTACTTCATAAAATATCCAATTTTTGAGTTGACTTGATTTTTATTAAATTTATTAACTTTCTTTTTTGTCAAGTGCTCATTATTTATTACTCATTATACTGGTTCAATGCCTCATTTTGCGTTCTGTTTTCCTTGATATCTTATAATTTATTGAGAGTTGCAAGGTGTTTTAGAAGAGAAAAAGGTCTTAAAAGGACAAAAACAAAAAACATACCTAGAAAAATGGATTGCTTTAATCAATAAAACAACGAATAACAGGAAACAAAACAAAAGTAAATAGAGAATTAGTATCTGGTGTTTCCACCCCTTCCGCGAATGACCTCCCGACATCTTTGGTTCATACTTAAAACCAAAGTTTTGATTAGGCTAGGCGTCCTTCCAATTCTTGTAAATTTTGGGGTTGTCGTCCCTCACTTCGTAACCGCCGACCGATAAAATCCCAAACATGTTCAATGGGGTTAAGGTCGGGGCTACGGGCTGGCCAGTCTATGTGATCAATTCCTACTTCTTCAAGATAATTTCTCACGATAAGACTCGTGTGGGGACGCGCATTGTCTTGCATAAGTAAAAAATTGGGTCCTATATAGGGGGCATAAGGCAAAACATGTGCTTAAAGAATGTCTGTGATGTATCTGTCAGAATTGAGATTTCCATTCACAGTTACCAAGTCCGTTCGCCCAGTCAAAGATATTCCGCCCCACACCATGACGGATCCACCTCCATATAAAGTTGTGTGCAAAAAATTGCATTGACTGTATCGCTCATCGGGTCTTCGGTAGACGCGATTACGTCTGTCACAATTATACAAACTGAACCTTGACTCATCAGTCCAAAGAATACGTTCCCAATCTGCTTCCATCCAATTAACATGCTCATTGGCAAAATTCAATCTGGCTCTTCGATGATCTACTGTTAATGCGGGTCCTCGAGCAGCAATCCTGGGTCTTAAATTTGCCTCCCTCAGTCGTCGGCGTACAGTTTGAACGCATATGAGTGGACCACCTGCGTCTTTAAGTTGTGCTCTTAAATGTGTTGCAGTTATAAATCGTTGTCTTACAGCATTTACTCTTAAAAAGCGATCCTGGATAGCAGAGGTAACACGAGATCTACCTTGACCGGCCCGTCTGGAATGTTCTCCTGTTTCCGCGTACCTTTGAATTGCTCTCGCTATAGTTGTGTGAGACTCCCAACCTTCCAGCTATGCGGTTGTAACTCCACCCTTCACCATGTAATGTAGCTGCCTCAACACATTCATCACGAGTTAAATTTCTGGTTTGGCGTTCTATTATTCACTAATTATTGCTGGACTGTCAACAAAAAACTAATGACACAGTTGTCAGTTTATGACGTGTAATCTTCGATTTCCATAGCTTGCTAGCTGTTTGAGTTGTCCGATAAATGCATTTCATGTGAATAAAAGCATATGGTGTTTCAAAACGGTGTATTTCATGAAGTAACAGAGATAAACAAATGATTAAAAAAAGAAAATGTAGAAAAAACATGAGGCTTTAAATTGGCTATAATTGCAATAACTTGCAATACCTTGTATAGCCCACAGGACGTTTTGAAATTTCGGAAAAAAACATAACATTTTTATAGCACATGGTATAATATCAAAATCATTCGTTTTACCAAAACAACTAAGACAGTGATATTCCTAAGAGAAAAACCTACAATTTGAAAAAAAAATCGACCAAAACGAACAAAAATTGTCGAAAATACATAACGTCAAATTTGAGTTAACTTTTTGGTTGTGCGTTAAATAAGTTGCGCAGTGTACATTAAAATTTTGAATTACTCCTAACTAGCCATTCTCTAGCAGTGTAGTCAACAATAAGGTGTAAGCAAAATTTAGATTATTCTCTGCTCTTTCCATCCTAATATGACTGGAATATAATCCATTAGATTTAACGTACATTCTTATATCCGTAGAACTTACAAACATCTTAGCTACATCGAGAGACCCGGAGGAATTGAAGCACGTGTGGCTGCAATGGAGAGATTTTGTGGGGCCAAAATGTAGGAGTTTGTACAACGAGTACGTAAATTTAGCAAACGAGGCTGCCCGACTTAACAATTTCACGGACAACTCGGAGTATTGGCTCCATGATTACGAAGATCCAAATATTAAGCAGCAGATTCAAAATTTGTGGGAACAACTTAAACCACTATACCTCCAAATGCACGCCTATATCAGGACTAAGCTAAAGAAGAAATATGGAGACATTGTCTCTGAAAAAGGACCCATACCAGTCCACTTACTAGGTTGGTAGATATTCAATTAGTATGTTATTAGTAAATATCATACACTTAAGTCATGGAAGAGGTATGAGTAATGGTAGAGGTGAGATTTCTCTTTTAATATATATTTCTTCTTTTAATATATAGAGCTATATTAAAAGAAGAAATATATATTAAAAGAGAAATCTCACCTCTACCATTACCCACTCTATTACCCACCTCTTTTATGAGTGTCATGCCAAACCAAAATATCAGTGACAATAAAAAACCTCACCCGCGACTAATGTACTTGTACTTACATGAGGTGGGTATTGAGACTCCAGTGGCATGCAAATAGTGGCATGCAAACATCAACTCCATAGAGCATGGATGTCTGGTTTTCAGTATGATCCGTCGATATGAAACCATAATTAGGAACGACGGAAATACACAATACTGATTTTCTCCGTTACTTTTTTTTACTGATTTCGTTTTATTAATAATTTTTATTATGTTGTATATGTCCTATTTTAGGCAACATGTGGGGGCAAACTTGGGCAAATATTGAAGACATAGCATTGCCATATCCAAGAGAAGAAGATTTTAATTTGACTGATGCACTAATACAACAGGTGGGTAAAGGTATTTAATTCGCACGGGTCTATTTACTTTTAGTTTTCAAATGGGTACATATTATGTTATACCGGCTGCCAACAAAAATTTGTTAACAGTCTATAACTTCGTTGCTTTCTGTAACACAATCTAACAGTACATATATAATCATCTATTGGGACCGTGCAGCTGCCGGTTTTAAAAATACATAAAAAATGGGCAGCATCAGTTTATTCTATTTTTTCCAATATAGCAACGTAAGCTAATTAAAAGAGAAAAATTAATTTACATCTTGAGAAAGCAAAAAATCTTCAACACAGCTCACGTACGTCGTGACCAAGGATCGTGAGGATGATTTTTTTTAGGGAGAAACTAACAAAATATGTACTCTGCCGGCCAAAAAAACGAGCCACTAAAATTATTATCGTGTAACAAAAGTTTATTTGATGGCAGTTATAGAATTTATGATATTGATTTATTATTTAATGTCAGTGTAAATGTTTGCCTTCTTTTAAATATCTACTTTACTTAAGTGAAAACATCTTAAATATCATGCCACCCCATTTAAATACACCCAATGAATTTTATGAATTTTTTTGAATTGCCTAGAAATATACAGCCACACGGATATTTCTAACTGCTGAGGAATTCTTTAAATCCATCAATTTAACTGAAATGCCAAAAACATTCTGGGAAAAATCTATTTTAACCAAACCAGTTGATCGAGAAATGATTTGCCATGCTTCTGCTTGGGACTTTTATGATAGGAAAGATTTCAGGTGAGCAGTTTGAGTAATTGTTTCTATAATCTTTAAATGTTTCTACCGTATTTTCAAACAAATTATAGGGTATTTATTCAGGTCTTTCAGTACGGCTTTCATTGCTTTGTCGGGCGTTTGGAAACGCATAATTTGGAAAGGCCATTAAGAAATTGCTCGAAAACCATTACGCCTATCGGTGATGTAAATGACGCCACATATATACAATTTTATGAGGGATATATTAAGCAAGTATAAAATTTTCTGTGGCGGTTAGCGTTTTGCAGTAAAATAGCTAACACCACAGCGGCTTTTGGGGGAAACCGACCAATTTGTTGTCGGTTGTCGGGCCTATTTTCTTGAACTGATATATGTATATTTACTTGGGCTGTGGGAGCTAAAACAAAAAATATTTTCTTTTAGGATAAAGCAATGTACCGAAATTACTAAAGAGCAATTTGTTACGGCTCATCATGAGATGGGACATATTGAATATTACCTTCAATATAAAGATCAGCCCGTGAAGTTTCGTAGAGGGGCCAATGATGGTAAGTGATAATGTTAATATTCCACGCGATTGACACAAAACATTGATTATGCAGACAGTTACTAAATACCAAAGAGTCAGTCAAAACAAGAGTCACCATGAATTCAGCAGAACAACGTTATCCCACAAAAAAAAAACATTGAACATAAGCGTAAACTGCATATTTGCATGTTAAAGCTCAACATTGTAGGCTTCAGGCTTGATTAAGCAGCACTATCGGCTGACTGAGGCAGCACAACGACCGCCGTGTTGCACGTTTATGCCCTATATTAAACAACTATTTCTTAACGAAAAATTGCTCGATTCTCTGTAAAAAAAATCAGTGAATAGCTTAAGCTCTACTTATTACCAGCCAAGTTTTGAACAGCCAAGTTTTGAAAACGGCTGCTAGGCGTTAAAAAGTGAATGTCTCGTATCTCGGCTTCTATTGGTCCTATAGCAAAATATATTTTTTTAAATCATCGCAATCGAGTGCATGTTGTATATCGTCGTTGGCACGGTAATAGCTGCTATGTGAATTTTTTTCACTTTTTGGATTAACACGGTTCTGTAATCGCTGCAATGTGTTCTATATACTGAAATAAATGCTATGTTGAAAGAATAAACAGAAATTTATAAAATTTGATTTGTAATATCTGGCATGTATTTATATGGCAGAGAAATATCTGCTATGTGCGAGTTATACACATGGCAGTTATTGCATGTTAATATTAATATACTCCCCCCCTCTAACTCTTGCACAGGGCAGATATTGACCTAACCACGGACCTAATATACTACTTAATGAACCACAGTGAATCCAGTGTTGTGATAATAATAATTAATTATATTATTAATAATAATGTGCTCTCGTGGTGGAAAATTAATGGTGCAACTGGTTCAGATGACTGAAAACAAGTATGGTATGTATGGTATCCATCACCAGATAAAATGAGACTAGTTATATAGAGAATGGAAATGAAAATAGCTATATAGAGACTGAAAAAGAAAGAGAAAAAGACGATGAAGGTAGCATTCGGGAAGAGCATAATGGTGTGTTATTGGAAATACGTGGAAATGAGACTGTTAACGCATGAAATGGAGGAGACAAAAGAAACTACAAGAAACTTAAGCGAATTTAGTGAGAATGAATTAAATCGAATTAAATGAAAACAAAATAAAGACTGAAAAATTTTAGGGAAATATCAAAGTTGAAAAGGCCTCGAGGAAAACAATACACCGGATATACACGATCATCTACTGGTAAAGTGAGACAAAACCAGATTCGGAAAAAAGGGCAGTAAAAAGCAGATGCCATCACATCTAATAAAGTAATGAGTAGAACATTTATGTGTTCTTCTGTGACAGAACAAAACCGTGAAAGGTTGTTTAAATTCTTCTGGGATTTGCCTAATTGGGATGTTAGAAAGGCTTATATCAAAGGACTGGTTACTTCAAGAAAACCCCAACGAAGAAGAAAAACTACTGGTGAAGTATTAGCAAAAAAGAAAGAAATTCATGATTGTCATTCCTTTAGAAAATGGAGAACGGGTATGTAAAACAATGCTCCTAAATACACTGGATCTTGACAGGGATACCTTCTTAAGTTGGTGTAAAAATGCATTGACGGATAACACTAACTTAAGTAAAAAAGAAAATGACGAGATAACAGATCGATTGCGTACAGATAAATTTAGGAATAATATGAAAAATAAAGATGGTGCACGAGAATGGCTGGAGCAGTTACTCAAAGTTACCAGTCACTATTGTCGCAGTTCCTCGAAAAAAGTCTATGTGGAATCTGTGTTTAGATCAACATTGCACATTTACCTACCATGTTTATGAAAGATATTGCGAAGATCAGAATTTGAGTTATATTATTTAGAAAAATTTTAGGAGAAGGAAACATTGCAATACATAAGCCTAGAAAAGACCAGTGTGATACCTGTTGCGGATGGAAATCTGGTAATATTTCAGAAGTTATATTCTGAACACGTTGAAAAAAAAGGAAGCTGCTAAAGCGAAAATTGAAGCAAAAGAATCGGCAGGTGAGGAAAAACTGGTGGTTACTATGGATTTGCAGAGTGTTTTGTTGGCCCCTAAACTAGAGGCCTATCAATCTACTACAAACAAAATCTGCAAATCCACAATTTCACTGTTTATTCTCTTAATGACGGAAATGTGGATTTATACGTTTGGCATGAGAGTAACGGCGGTGTGACTTCAAATGAGTTTACAAGTTGTATTGTAGATTATATCAGAGCAACTACTCAAGACAGAAATTATGCACATGTAGCCATCAAAAATTTTTGATGGCTGTGGTTATCAGAATCGTAACAAAGTATTGTCTAGTGCCTTGTTAAATCTCGCTCAGCAGTTGCAAATTATAATAGAACAGTTGATATTGGAACGTGGTCATACTATGATGGAGGCGGATTCAGTCCATTCCTCATTAGAGGCACATTTTAAGCCACCAATGTTTGCCCCCAGTGACTACATTGTCAGAATGAGGCAAGCTAGACTTCAGCACCCTTATAACGTCCACAATATTGACTTTACATTATGGCAAGTATTAGGCCAAATCGAATAAATAATACCCCTTCGGGGTATACTATATTTGCCGTCAGGAAAAATGCAGTATAAGATCCGTCATACAGATGAATGGACTGATTTTACTGAAGGGCGTACTAGCCATAAAGGTAGAAAAGACAACCTACATAGCGTTCCAAAGCCTCTATATACACGACCTATAAAAATTAAAAAACAAAAATACAGTACCTGCAAGAATTAAAAGCCGTAATGGAAAGAGATTATCACCCTTTTTATGATGGACTGCCACACTAGGCCCCATATTTAACTAACTTTGGTATATCTTTTATTGTAGGTATTTCTGTTTTCTCTCTAACTCTATGCTGAATTTATAAGAAAAAACCTTGTGTTGATCCTGGTGTTAGAAAATAAACAGTTTTAAACATTTCATATATATTTTTATTACTTTTTATTTCATATTTATATTTATTACTGCACTTGAATTTCTAAATTTAGGTAAGTACATAAAAAATTAAGGTAATAATAATAATTAATAAAGTACACTATTAGTAACCAAAGCATTTTTTATATACGTAATATCTGTTAACTGAAAATAAAAAACAGCATTATCTGCCATGTGCACTACCAATCGAAAAAATTAAATAATTATAAATATTGAACATTGTTGAATTCTCAAGTAACAACTAACTTATGTATTCAAATATATCATAATTTAATAACTAATTAGTTTTGAGTTGATCGCAATTTTCTAATTAAAATGAAGTTTTAGGCTTATTGTGAAAATTTTATAATTTTTACATTACCGTGCAGCTATTACCGTGCCAACGACGATATGTTGTACTATGTTGAAAATTTTTCCTGTATTTTTTGGCAAGTTTGTCACTAAAATGCTTTAAAAAAATGTTTGTGGTTTTTTTTAATACTTAATTCTTACGTAAAATCATACGCTGAACAACTTTTCTTCGAAACTTTTTTCTCTAAAATCATTACATTTCCGATTAGTTGAGAGCAGTGAAAAAAAACCGTTTTCAAAATTATTTTTCAATAAAAAAACCATGACGCGTATCTCGTTCATTGTAATATTTTAATGGCTAACTATATAAGGTTAAGATCTTTCATTCAAGCCCTATTTCGACGGGTTTCGGCCAAAGTCATAATCAAAACCTCTGATACCCCTACTATAATAATTGAATAACCTCTATGTAAATTATTTGTTTAATTAATTGAAGAAGGCGGCTTGTAATGAGTGATAGCCTGTCAAGTATTTACATTTACTGCAACATAACATCAGCAAATGAGAACCCTTAGACAACAACGAAACCGATATATAATAAGTTACTCTTGAATACATTAGTGCGCATGAGAGCAGTTATATGAACGAATAATTCTTTGTAGGTTTCCATGAAGCTGTTGGAGATTTAATTTCATTATCTGTGCGTTCAACAAAACACTTGAGAAAAATTGGATTACTACAAACAAAAACTGATAATCCGAAAATTGTGTTAAATAATTTGTTCAAGGTATTTATTTATCTCCATAGTTCCCTTTAAGAAATTCTGTAGTAAAATTATTTATTAATTAATTTATTAATTGATTAATTATTCAATTAATTAAATTATTTATTTATTTAATATATTTTGTATCTACAGATATAACCTAAATGATACAATTAAGAGACACTAATTAATTAAATTAAATTAAATACACTAATATAAAGTACGTAATACAACAAATTGAAAACTCAATGTAAAATGGCAGCTATTACAATTTCGCTCACAGGAGAGTGCAGTCCGATATTTGTGCAATATTAATTGAGTGAAGTAGTTCAGTCGATCTAGTTGCATAGTTTGGTACTCAGTGCTAAATACAGTAACTCATTGCACTCTATGTTACCCTTTGAAGTAGTATCCTAGGGAGGCTCTATAATCATCATTTCCCCTTGCAGTAAACGGTAGCACTGGGCGTGGTTAAGTGTAATGGTTGTCTCGCCAGGCCCAGACTATTTATAATTATAAGACACAAATGACCAAAATAAAATGTTGGAAAATAAAATAAAATATAAATACTTACGAGTACATTCGATAGCGTCTCTCTACGATACTACCTCAATAATTTTAGCATTGACAAGTTTAAAATATGCAAAATTTTAAATAGGTAAGGTGCTATGCTACCGCGGGTATCGCGCTATAGTGTTTTTCGTTTGATATACAAACTACAGAAGCGGTAAATCACATCACCATGCAATACAAAAAGATATTTAGTCTAAAATTGTGTACCGCCACAATTTCTTGTGAATAGAACTAGGGTCTCCAGTCTGCTGCTTACTATATCGGTCGCTATACCTCATTAACTCATATAAATCACATTTCCCTTCCCGCTCACTTAGAAGACACCTGCATGAACAAGGCGGCGATTTACTGGGTTTACTCCTCAGTGGCATATCACCATGCGCAACCAAGGTGAAGTGACTTCAAAAGATGTCTTAATATGTCATATTCATATATGTGCTAAACTTTTAAAACATAATATCGATATCCCACATTCTTGATTCCACCTTCTTCGCAGGGTCTTTTTTTTATCCAGTTGGCCGCATTTACTTCTTTGATTGCACCATTGAGAAGTTTTTGCACATCAGCTAACTTAAATGTTGTATTTTCTCTACAACATTTAAGCAACTTTCACTCTTATTTGCGCCCAAATAAGCTCACTTGGGTTCAGTTCGCAGTGATATGGAGGCAATCGAATTACCTCCATTCCTCTTGCTTTGGCCATTTTATCCACTACATACTTCTTGAAAGCTGGAAAATGTTGCCTTGCCAGTGCCAACAATACAGCTTTAAGTAGTGAACCATCGTGTTCAATGTTTCTTTCTTCCAGCCAGTCTTTAATTTGCTCTTTCCGCCATGCAGTTGTGGGCAGCTGTTCTGTTCTACGAGAATGATAAGATTATTGTTTTTTATTTCATTTCCTATATTAGGATAATTGCGCGCGCTGATCACTGATCACCAATTCCATTAGTTTGTATATCAAACTAAAGCACTATAGTCGAAAGGCATAGATCAATTGCTCGATATTATTCTTGCTAGTTACGATATACGAAATCGCGCCGTCTCTTTTTTTTCGTATAGTGGCTTAAGCTTACAAAACATATAATGGACTTCTTTGAGCGTATGTTTTAGATTAAGAATACGTTACGGACGTAAGTGTCTTATTTTAAGATTTAGAGTGTAAACACAAATAATATTTTTTAGATTGGACTGGATAAAATTACATTTCTACCATTTGGATACCTTATGGATCTATGGAGATGGGATGTATTCTCTGGAAAAACAAAGCCTGAGGACTACAACTGCAAATGGTGGGAACTTCGAGAAAAATATCAAGGCGTGGAACCGCCTGTTGATAGGTCGGAAGAAGATTTTGATCCTGCAGCTAAATATCACATTATTTCGGATGTTCCATATCTCAGGTTGGTATATTGATCAATAATTGTTATCCAGATTAAACTTTAGGCACATTAATAAATAATAATCTATTATTTTGTCTTGTTTTTTTCTAGATATTTCATTAGTTTTGTGATACAATTCCAATTTCATCGTGCCGTCTGTGAAAAGGCTGGGCAATATGAACCACATAACCTAAGTAAACCACTGCATGAATGTGATATTTACCAAAATACTGATGCAGGAAATGCTCTCAAGTAAGTATATTTAAAAAATAACGTAATATGCATACAAGAACATATTTTCAGTATACCTTATCATGACAAATTAAGGAGATATTTAATTTTTCTAATTTAACTTTACTGTAACGTCCTCTAGCGGTCATCTTACAAACTGGAATATAATTTCCAGCGATTTCCCTCGTCCACTTTTGTTTTAGATTTTTTCCCCAATGTTCTATGTCCTACAGTTCCTGTAATATGGCCGGAATCCTCTGATATAATGAATCACTCGGTACAATACCGTCTATTGTTTTTCATGATTCAGCTCCGAATCGATTCATCTTTCAACAAATATTGATAAGAATCTAAATTTGACGGCCAGTTTTCTGTCAATGTAAATATTTAAAATTGATTACCATAGAAATGAAAATGAATTCTAATTTATTGTTGGTTGAGATTATCCAAAATGTTAAACTTACCCAAATATATGTTCCGATTGGTTAAAGATCCTACGAAAAAAATATCATATAAACCCTTGTATTGTGCCTTGCTGCAATTTTAGGGTCAATTGAGATTTAATGACATTATCACTAGTAATCTCCCCAGTACTTGAATTACTACCGGAAATATTTCCGAGAACGAGGTTTCTAAAAAAAAATCATGCTCGAGGAGATATTTCGGGTAGTAATTTAAGAACGTGGCAGATTAGGTAAGAAAATTTCACACCAAAATAATATAAAATATTATAGCATGACATTTTCCTTTAGTAATTTCCGTAAGAAACTAAAATTACCAAGTAGGGTCTGTGTCTGTCAACAGATAGAATATGTGTCATTAACTCCATTTTGTCAAGTGCTGCTTGTAGAATGTCTCGTTTCGGGAAAGAAAGTGTGGAAATTATAATGCAAGAAGTTCAGAATTAACACCATATAATGCTAAAAGGAATATGGCAAGTGCATGGAAACAGTTCATAGAATTTTGTAACGAAAAATCTTAAAATATTGAAAATTCATCTATTGGACAATAGGCTCATATATTAGAACACTATGCATTTAACAGGAAGAGAAAAGATGGAACAGATTATAAAAAAGCGTTATTAAATTAATGCGGAACGGTGCCGCCAAACAATTGCAAGAAATGGTGTTCACTAAATTTCAAATTAAATTTGATCCATTTTCCATGCAAGCATCGACAAATACAAACAGATCCTTCTAAAAGAAAATTAAGTTCTGCAGCATTATCCAATGAAGAATATAACATAATTCTTGACATGTGGGAGGCCAGAGACACGCCAGAGGGTCTTCAACGCAAATTTTTCCACGTTTCTTCCCGAGAACTGGCCTGGCAAGGGGGGAAGGATGTTCAGCTAGTGTAAAATACTTTGTGGGGGAAAAAGATACCAAAGAGAATTCACTGGCCGCATAGAATATATTCCAGTTTTTTCAAATTCTACCCAAGGCGGATCCAAGAAATTGGCAGATAGCAAATATCTGATTACTAGTTCCTAGAACCCTGAGATATGCCCTGATCGAATTTTTCAAAAATTACAGAACGGCGACTTTAAAAAACCGCAGCTGATAAAGATCAACGCAGCTGATAAAGTGGACATTCATCACCATAAATATTTATAAGCTATGAGAGACATTTTTAGCGTTTATAAGCTATGAGAGACATTTCCAGTATCAGTCACAGTATCTCACCAAGTTTAGAAAATCAATCAGGAATTGTTTCTTATAGCTGTGTGTTTAACATTAATAATAATTATCACAATAATGAAAACAATATTAAGCAATAACAATTGATTAATTATTTATAATATTTCGTCTTTGATTTTTGAGTCTTTGATTTTAAAATAGCTCAATAAATAATTTCAATACCTGTTTATATTATGCTCTCTTTTTTCTCTCCTTTTTTTGTAAAGTATATAGATTGCAAAAATATTTTGCAAATAATTGGTTAGATATTTATGGCATAAATGAAACATCTTCATGAATTTTAGTTACATGATGTAATTAAAGACAAATTAACAGAATTTTAAGCAATTCATTTTAATTTAAGTTTTGTTACTAAAATTTACCGAAAATATAGTTTTTATAAATATTCTTCATGACAGGGCCATTTTTCTTTATTTTATAATATTTAGATGGAGTCTCTATAAATTACCAAAAAATATGTTTCTGGGTTTTTTTTAGTATGAAACAAACATTTGTTCGTCAATGTAATGTATTCTATTAGTTATCAACAAATCCGTGTTACTACAGTAAACCGAAGGTTGTATTTTTATAATTTTTGTTTGTCAGGTGTCTATATTTTACAAAGAATTCGTTAGATATTTATAGCACTTTATGAAATAAACATTTGTTCTTCATAAATAAGGTATTTATTAGGTATCAACAAATCTGTGTTACTAAAGTGAGTGGAAGCTTTATTTTTCTAATTTTTGTTTGTCAGGTATTCGTTAATATCAACAAGGCTAAATTTAACAAAATTGTTTCTATATATATATATATATATATATATATATATATATATATATATATATATATATATATATATATATATAAATAGATATATATATATATATATATATATATATATATATATATATATATATATATATATATATATATATATATATATATTTATATATATATATATATATATATATATATATATATATATATATATATATATATATATATATATATATATATTATATATATATATATATATATATATATATATATATATATATATATTTATATATATATATATATATATATATATATATATATATATATATATATATATATATATATATATATATATATATATATATATATATATATATATATATATATATATATATATATATATATATATATATATATATTATATATATATATATATATATATATATATATATATATATATATATATATATATATATATATATATATATATATATATATATATATATATATATATATATATATATATATATATATAATATATATATATATATATATATATATATATTATATATATATATATATATATATATATATATATATATATATATATATATATATATATATATATATATATTTATATATATATATATATATATATATATATATATATATATATATATATATATATATATATGGATGTGCATTTGATAGAAAAACTATAGCTCTAATCACACCCAGGGTACCCAGAAGGAAAAAAACTTCCGTGAAGTTTGTGGTTCTATATATAACGAGCTGAAATGAAAGCTTTTTATTGGCTTAAAAATGGCGATGTGACATTTTCATTATTATCAACCTATCAACATGTTGGGTGTGGTAGAATAGCAACGTACAGTTTTAAGATATATTTTTTTAAATCCCTTTTTATGTAGGTATGTAGATATTTAATTTTATTAGGAAAATGTTGGCTATGGGATCATCTAGGCCTTGGCCAGACGTATTGGAGGCGTTAACAGGTCAGCGTACCTTAGATGCTAGTGGACTCTTAGAATATTTTCAACCTTTACAGAAATGGCTAGAATTGGAAAACGAGAAAAACGACGCATTTATCGGATGGGAAATATCTAAAACAGGTGAGTATAACCCATAAAATATATCAAAATGATATACTGAATTTACTTTCAGTATGTGCCAGGACTAGGAAAGAGTTAGAATTAAAAAAGGAGGAAAATAAAGATGACTAAAATTAGGGATTTTTAAAG